>JAQGAF010003968.1:0-15677 GCA_034687865.1 Kryphioiulus occultus
GAGCACCAACAACCTCACTGGCTCATTCTGGAGCCCTCCGTTGGAAAGGAGGATACCAATCTAATCTAATCTAATCTAATATCGCGGCCTGTTCTGCGATCGGTTTGTGATCATACTTGTCAAATTTAACAAAAAATATGTGGGGAAACGACCCTCGTTGCGACAAAAGATGTAACACGGAAGATTTAAGTTATCCCAAGGACGACTTTCGTCAATTCAGCCGATTGGTACGTTCATTCGATGTTGTTTTACTGAACTGACTTGCCTTTGCATGGTGATGTGAATGAACTTGAGCACTAGCTTGCTTTCACTCACCTGTTTTGCGAGCAATTGCAGCCAAGATTAAAGCGTGTAATAGTAGCACTCATTCTCAGTGCAATGTTAACATGATAATTCTTCTATTCAAAGCTGAAAGTAAAGGCCTGAGGGTGAACATTATTTTTTGAACACATGCTCTACTTGACATCTGCACCATGAAGCATTTGCTCGAAAATCGGAGTGCCATCTCCGAGCAGCAACAATCTCTTATTCGCATGCTTGCTTCCTCAGTCTGCTCGCAAAACGACGCCCAAAGCCAGCTTTCAATTGCTTCGTGAACATAGACTAGAAAAAACAAAAATATATAAGGATGCTATCAGTATCATAAGCGCTATCTAAGCTTGAAAACCAACCAAGTTGACCATTTTTTTAAAAGTGATCATGTCCGGCGTGGAGCGGGTCAAGTCCCTGCTGGGAAACCTTGGCAAACCCACGCTTCGCGGCATTCGCCGCTGCCCCAAATGCGGCACGTACAATGGGACGCGGGGCATGAGCTGCAAGAACAAGAACTGTGATGCTGTGTTCAAGGAGAAGAGTGAGCGCAAAAAGCTGGGCAGCATCGAGGCGGTCAAAATCAACACCGGCTCTTCGGCGCAGATCTACTCGGTGCGGGCGAGGGACCGCGGCCCTGACTACCGGGGCTTTGTGCAGCTGCCTGCATTGCCCGACGATGACGGTGTGGAAGAGCAGACGCTTGCGAGGTGCTTCATGGACTCGTGCTTCAGGCCGAACGCCTCGGCGGCTGACCTGCTCGACCCCTGCCACCACATCAGGGCCACGCTGAGTTGCGAGACGGACGCCGAGCCGCTCTCGCTCAAGAACTCGGTGCTAAACGCGCTGCAGGTGAGCAACGAAATCAAGCAGGCCATATGGCTGCTGGCCACCGAGTCTGCCGGCCCACTCGTGCAGAGGGTGTCCAAGAACGTGATGGTGGTCAAGTGCAAGATCAACCCCAAGCACCCGCTTGGCTTCCTGCACTTCGCATTCTTCGAGTCGTTGAGGAACAGGGAGACGCCCGAGCACAGGTTCACTTGCAGCTGTCGGGCGTTCAAGGGAGCGCACCGAGCCGGCATCCTGAAGGAGGAGACGCAGAAGCGATGCGTCCACTTCTACGCCTGCCTGTGCGCCTTTTCCAGCGACGAGAAGCTGGCCGAGGAGTTTGCATATTTTATCAACTTGGATCTAAGCTCTTGCGCAGGTATTTCTTTGCTTGTGAAAATCCTCAAGCGGACTTTGATTTAAGTCCAATGGGGCCTTACAAATACCAGGGGGTGGGTGGGTTCTCGTGAAAGTGTTACGAACTGTTACAGGGGGTCCGTGGGTTTTTCTCCATACGTTACGTAACATTTTGCTGCTATAGACAACAGCATTAGCTGATGTACAAAATTAACTATTCTTAGTTCAGCAGTTCAGATTTGCAATGGATTGATGATGTCTAAACCAAAAACATTGTCATAAATAACATATTGCATAATCAAAAACAATTGGTACACTATGTCCTGTATAACTTACAAGTTACATATAATTTTTTTACATACAGTTTTTTTTACAAACGTGTTACGTAACACTGGGGGGTGGGTAGTCTGCAAAGTGTTACAAAGTGTTACAGGGAGTGGGTGGGTACCTAAAAATGGCAAAAATTGCGTTACGTAATATATGCACGACCCCCATGTGAAAACCTTTCTCGTCTTTCTTTTTAACAGCATCGCCTGAGCAGCAGTTCACCGCCTTCTTGAACGAGCCCCAGCAATCTCAAGTGTCACCGCTTGGCTGTAAGCTGGAAGTCCTGGTGCAAGCCGAACTGTCCCCGGGAAGTCAGTCTAAGAAGCTTAGGAAAGAAGACAGCTTAGGTTGGCTATGCGGGAAACTGATGAAGCATGTAATTTTTCTGTATCGTCAAGCGATTCCTGTGTCTCACACCAGTTTTTATGTTTGCTTTTAGCTCAAGCTGGCAACACATTCCTTAATCTTCCAGACCCAGCTGTTGGGAGAACGAAAAAAAGTGGTAAAAATACCCTCATTTCATGGGCCAAACACTCAGTCCAATCACACCTAACCAACGACAAGCAAATGTTTTTCGCTAATTTTCATTCATCATATTTCACCGTGCGATATTAGCATCTCAATTGAGACATCATTCGCGTGTATTTCACAAGATAACGAAATTCGCTTTGTCGTTCTTTCCCTAGGTTCCACGCCCATCGACGAAGCAACTGTCTCGATCACGTTCTACCAATGGCTGGCCGGCATCACTGAGCGAATCAATCAAACCATGCACTACCAGTTTGACGGTAACTCGGTTTATAGCCTGTTGCGTCGTGGGCAGTCTGCACGAATCTCAATCGATTCTTCTCGTTTCAGGCAATCCCGAACCTCTCGTCTTTCACGTTCCCCAGCCCTTCTTCGATTGCCTCCAACAGCGCATTTCCACGGGCTTCAAGAAGAAAAGGCTCCCCAACTCCACCACAGCTTTCATCCGCAAGGATGCGTTGCCTTTAGGAACGTTCTCCAAGTATACGTGGCACATCACAAACGTGTTGCACGTGAAACAAATCTTTGACACGCCAGAGGTAACTTGTCACTCTTAACTCACAACGATGTATGGAAAATCGCAAATATGCACATTTTTTTCCAGTTTCTCAAAACATGCTTATCAGATTGACATACAAATTAGTTTGTTTGAAAGAACCACATCTTGATAGTCAATTTTTACATTCTCGTATTAGCAGTAAAGAGTATTTGAAACTAGCATAAATCACGCGTGAAAACTTTTTCATAAGCTAACTGTTGAACTGAGTGTGTGGTTGATGAAAACGACTGAAAATTAGGTGAACTTTTGCCAGTAATTTTTTTTATCTTTCCCCACTTTATTTTGCTTTCTTCCAGATGCCCTTGGAAATAACCCGCAGCTTCGTTGAAAACAGGGACGGAACCTACGATCTGTATGAATCTCCATTACTCAATGAAAACTTTCCAGATACCACTCGTAAAAGCGATGCACCACCCCCCATCCGACCATTCGAGCTAAAGACATTTCTTAAAGTTGGTGAGTGTCACTTAAGCAATGTCTGAAGCAATTTCTTGTTTTGAATACAGCACATGGCAGAATTTAAAAAAAATGATTTTTAGAATAGAATCTGAAATCAAAAATAAAACTGAAAAAGAAAATTTAAATATTTTGATGAATTCTTATTCGCCAACAGGCAACACGAGCCCTGATCAGAAGAACCCGACGCCCTTCGTGATCGAGTGGACACCCGACATTCTCCCAAAAGTGAAAATTGGAGAGCTACGACTGCAGTTTGAGTATGGCCATCAGAGAAATGGACAGATCGAGTATCGCGCACCCGTAATTTCTCAAATTATCCATCTTCAGCAGATTCCGTGAATCATCTCAGAAGACTGTCAAACTCATACTGGTCATCATGACGATTTTTTAAACAATAAAGGTATTCGCTTTTCATTAGAATGTAAATTTAAGATAAACAGGGCGTTCACTTTACACGGCTGCTATCAACATTGCAAAAAAACTAAGCAAAACCCAGTTTTTCCTTTTTCTTTAATCAAAAATATATGTACAAGTAACGAAAGTTAATCATTTTCATCGTTTATTTCATCAAACGATTGCAGAAAAATTTTAAACATAAACACGACGCTACATGCAAAGAAAACTAACCGTAAAACGTATCGATATTATTGATTTTCTTCGGAGGTGTTGAACTCTCTTTGAACGGTAATGTTAAACAATCGGTTAACTACCTCTGCAATTTAGATTCATATTTCGTTTCAATTTATAAAGCCTAAAATCCAAAATCAAGAATTTGAATATGGCTTTTTATGCATTCCATTTTGAATTCTTGACACATTTTCTTTTCACCTTTTAGAAAGTGGCTTTTGTTCTCATACAGTACACCATATTTAAATGGGTGAAAAATAGTTTTATTTCAAGACACTTCAATCACATACAAGGAATACACAACCCAAGATCTGCCAATTTTGTTGACACTATTTACAAAAACGGTAGTACACGTCAGTAGCAGTTTCAAAATCAGTCTCAGGCATCTTCTTTATTTGCAATCCTATAGGCAGTGATGAACCTCGACGTGTCGTATTCCTGGATTTTCTTCTTGATCTGCTTCGGGGTGAGTTGATAATAGTTTCTCGGATCTCTTGCCATTTCCTGATGGAGAAAAATAATTTTCACGAGAATTGAGAAAATAGTGTCTTATTTTTTTAATTCATGGCTATGGGCTTGGTCTTATGCTAGACTCGTTCTTGCTTGAGTAATGGGCTTTAAAAAGTTTGTCTACCTTATAATTAGCACCATACGTCTCCCTCATGTACTTGGCAAAGAGAGCAACATCATTTGAAACTCGAAAATCTGTATTCATTGGCCTGGCCGCCTCCTTCTCCAAAGCTAAAAGACACCGATATTAAAACATCGTTAAATTCATGCGCGATAATGTTTTAGCTGCTGAAAGCAAAATGTGTCGAGTTCATTTGGCAACGAAGTTGGGTCTTGATACCTTCAAGAACAAACTGCTTTTCGGCACCCTTTGGTTTAGGTTTTCCCTTTTTCTTGGGCTCGGTAGACTTGCTTGTCTCGGACTCCTGATTTCCAAAGCTGGTTTTCATTACTTCCTGGAAGACGCGTAACAAAAAAGTCATAAGATTCAAGATTTTCCACATTGCAATCCAAACCCTTTCTAAACGTAAATGAAAACACATTACCATCATTCCTGGTATCCTCAAGCTGCGGTTGGGATCAGAGGCGAGTCCCATAAGTGCCATGTTTTTGCGAACCCCCTTGCCAGCTTCCCAATTCTCCTTGATCACTGTACTGTATAAGAGCAAATTCTACTATTAGGTGTGAAATGGTCAATGATCTAGTCATGTTGAAGTCCAATGAATATTTCGAAAAAAACGTGGCATTGGCTGTTTCATGGCACATTGATGTGCATGTAACGACAACCATTCATTTTTTCATACCTACCATTTGATATGCGGTAATCTTTTCGAATTCTTCCAAGCTCGTTTACGGTTCTTGCCGTAGTTGAACTTCTTCTTCATGCGACGACTCTTACCGTTCGCTTTCCCCATCGTCGATTCTTATTTGAAAACGTCTTGACTTCTTTCAAAATTCTAAAAACAGGCAAAGCAAAGAGACACTCACTACTCCACGTGAGTGCAGGCGGCCATATTGGGACTCAAAATATGCTGTGCGCCTTCATTGGTTCTATGACATATTTTGCCAGTGCATTCGAAATTAGCAATAAACGAAAGTTATTAAATTAAATTAGACAAATTTTAGGAGGAAAAACGATTAAGTACCTGCAGCTGATAAAACTAAGCTATGCTGGACCTGGTGAGCTAGCATTCTGGATTTTTGAAGCCGAATTAGGAATGGGGAATTTTGTAGCTTCACGTGCGATTCGAAGTGAAGATGTTGCAGATGAGTGGGATCCGAAATTTATCGTTGAAAACAATTTACATTTGGTCAGGTGATTTTATGATGTACGTCCTTGGAAGTTTTTGTGCGACCCGTGTTTTTTTTCGAAATGATGTTCCGTTTTGCCTGCTTTTTGAGAGATTTTAACGGTTTATCGAAATCTTAACATTCTGCTACTTCGACGGTATCCTGAAGATGGGATCGTCGCTCAGCGCCCAAGCTGATAACATTGGTAAGCCAGTTCCACGTCTCTGTTTTTTGACTAATTAGGCTTATAGAAGGGTGCGTAGGCTAATTATAGAATCGCAGAATGAGAATGCTATCGAAATTTATCGGTGATATAGGGGCTTTCAGCAGACTTTATCAGCGAAAGTCGTTTTGTGCGAAACCCTACGTCGTAGGATTAACTACACGGGATTGCGACAAGTGCTAGCGGAAGCGGCTAACAGGTTCATGACCCCGGGCAAGATGAAAGGAAGGTTAATGGGGTTCGAAACCCCGTGGGAAAACAAGCGACGTGATTTCTGGTGCACCTGAGTTTTTTCCTTGCTAAATTACTTGTAGCTCCAGAGTAAGTTACTACAGGGGTCGTCCCACTTTGTGGAAAGTCAGGAAAAATTATGTAATGTCAGCGAAATGAAAGTGTCAGGGAAATGAAAAATATGTCAGGGAATGTCAGAGAAAATGCAAAAAGTGCCGGGGTGTGTTAGAGAAATTGGGGTAGGTTTTATCAACCAATTGATTAGTCATCATTTTTTTTTAAATTGGGGTTAAACTGTATTATTTTTTATTTCTGTTTTTGAAAAATATCAGGGAAATGACTGAAAAGTCATCAGGGAATGTTAGGGAAAGCGTCTTGAGAATGTGAGTAGGAACCCTGAAGTCCATGTAACTACATGTGTTGGGTGCCTAGAATCTGCTCTCGCATTTGGTGTCTTTAAGAGTTGGGGAAAAATTGCGAAAAATTAACATATTGAAAAAAATCGAAAAATCCAAGCCATTAAAAATTCGCTAGAAAACATTACTGAACTAAAACCTGGCTAAAAGTCACATCAATCGATTGCTATTGACCAGTTCTAGCTATCCAACAACATCACATGAGTTGCTTTTATTTAGGAAAAAATTAACATATTGGAAAAATTGAAAAATCCAAGACATTCAAAATTCGCTAGAACAAATTACTGAACTGAAACCTGGCTAAAAGTCACATCAATCGATTGCTATTGACCAGTCTAGCTATCCAACAACATCACATGAGTTGCTTTTATTTAGGGAAAAAGTTGTATGGGAAAAATTAACATATATATTGAACAAATTGAAAAAAATCCAAGACATTCAAAATTCGCAAGAACAAATTGCTGAACTAAAACCTGACTAAATGTCTCATCAATCGATTGCTATTGACCAGTTCTAGCTATTCAACAACATAACATGTGTTGCTTTTATTTAGGGAAAATGTTGCAGGGGAAAAATTGAGAAAAGTTAACGTATTGAAAAAATTGAAAAATCCAAGGTATTAAAAATTTGCTAGAAAATATAACTGAACTGAAACCTGGCTAAAAGTCACATCAATCGATTGCTATTAACCAGTTGTATACCTATCTAACAACATCACATGAGTTGCTTTTATTTAGGCAATACGTGGGCCTATACGAGAGCCTATACGTGTATAGGACACTCCAGACATCCAACAAATCAGACACCATTTTGAAGGATTTTTGAGAAATGATTGTTTAGAAATTAGTATATAGGGTTAAATTCTAGAGCCAGTGTCAATTCGAAGCATTACAAGAATTAATGGCAAGGATTAATTTTTTCTTCTTTTGTGAGTTTTAGCAGTTGATAAATTAGAAACAACGACGGAGGAAACTTAACACTAAAGACAATTTTGTATGTGGTTTACCTGGATTTCCCATTTTTTTCAACGACCAAAACGAAGTTTTTCGTATAGGCCTATGTTTACTTTTCCCCATTGCATTGCATGGTGCTGGTTGATGAATCGGTCTGCATGTAGGTCTGAGAAAAAACATGGCGAAACTTAAATCGTTTTTCAACACTTCTGACTAAGGCTAAACTGCTCCGTGTGTGACTGCATCGGATTTCTTGCTGTTGAGGTTTTCTCAGTTTATTTTCTTAATGATCGAATATTTAAGCAGTATTTGAATGGTTCCAAACCACAACGTTGTGTAAGTGCCTGGAAATAAACCATTCAAGTGGGGAAAGATCTGAACAGTGTTGTAAACAGTATTGTTTGGTTCAAAAAACAATAAGGTCGAACGTTGTGCATTTAATGAAAAATTGGTTCAAACGTTGTTCAAAAGTTACATGTAAAAAAATGAAATGAGCCAAACAGTGAAAAATATTTATAGACCTATACTGTATTGTTAGAAAATTTGACAATACATTTGTAGTGCTTCGATTTGTGCAACACAAAACGTATCCTCAATAAACGTTCGTAAAACACCTTATCTTGCGACAGGTATAAGGCAGCATCGCATTTTCCTTTGACAATTTGTATGGGGCTTCGTCCAAGTTTTACAAAAACTTATCAAAAACACTGATGGCTCAACGATAACTAACTTTTCCTCATTTCCACTCTATAGCAAAGTTTGCTTTAGTGATTTTTATCACCACATATGCCCAGCTCTGCCATAGACACTATCAGAAATGGTTCACAGAATGTTGTTCGCATAAGTCAATTCAGGGTTCCCACTTTCTGGAAAGTCAGGGTATTCGTCAAAATTCGCGAAAATGTCAGGGAAATTGAGTTAGTTTACTATTTTTTTTAAAAATTAACATTCATAATTTCACAACTTTTTTATTTACAAAAATTCTTAGCAAATTTATGAATAGAATTTATTTATTTTTTTACAAAAAAGTTGCCACTGCATTATCCCTTAATTATTATTTCTCAAAGTTTTGTTTCTAAAAATGTTGCCTTTCGCGATCCTAAAGTATTACTATATTTTGCTAAATAAATTTTAGTATGGCAACATATAGACTAAAACCTATCATTTAAGACTTATTTTTAAAAAAAAAACACATTCGCTGTGGCATTTCTGGTAGTATTAATATTTCATAAAATGTCTAAAGTCCGCAGAAATACAATACTGTATTGTTGAAATATGTGTATTTTAATTACGCTACTAATTATACAAATTCATTTATATTCGTGATCTAAATCTCCGAAACTTTTTCGCCTATACGGGGTGTTAAACTTCGATTCAGGGCTTGAAAATTAAATTAATACATGTACTATTTCGTGTAAAATATCAGGGAAATTGCTGAAAATTTGTCAGGGAAATGACTGCAAGTTGTCAGGGAATGCCAGGGAAATCGAACTGAGAATTTGAGTGGGAACTCTGCAATTGCTTACTTAACCTAACCTATCCTAACATAAAAAAGTGGAATTCTCCTAACATCTCGTAAGCTGGAAGTGAAATATAGGCTTACACGTATAAAGAAATGTTTTATACTACTAAAGAAGTAAGTTTTTAGGTTAGTTTAAAGCTCCAAACACACCATCCCCATTTCTAAAAAATATATATTTTCGGGCTTCAGGCACTTAACAACGTTATAGTTTGCCACCCTTCACTTTAACCTTATACACTCTATACAACTTTATTTGCACGCATGTAAACGCTTGCGTGGCAGAATAAGTTAACAGAAATCTAAAAGGATCGAGCTTAATTAATGTCATTATTTTATCTAAGCAAAGGTAAGAGTTGTTTTGAACCTCGGGCCAAATGCGGATGAACTGCTACTACACGTTTGTCAATGTTTAGCAAGCCGGTGCTTTTTTAACCTTGCCTGGCAGGTGCTTCCGTTTCTCTGACTGCAAAATGTACATTTTTAATGACAGGAGGATGTCTTTATCTCGCGCAAACAAACTGTTTTTGTCGTCTTTTTATCGAAGATCTTCGCTGGGGTGGGAGCTTTGCAGCTGGACAATCGCCTGGTTTGTCGTTGACGAAAACGTTCAGTTTCGCTCGTTTGCACCTTGTCGGTTCAAGATTAGAAGTCAAGAAACAGGGCTGCTTCCGGGAGGGAAGGGCTGGGAAGTTTTTGGTTTCGTGGAACTCGGCAATTAGTTTTCTTCAATGTTCTCGTTGTTCCAATGTTGGAATGGTTAATTAAGTGTCGTGAATTTACTTAAGGTTATGATAGCGAGCATGTATACAGCGTTCCAAATATAGTGGACTCCGCTTAATGGTATTCATTATTCGCTTAATCGCTTAATCAGTATTGAAAATCAATTGATCTGTGCTGTCAACCGAGGCAAATTTATTAGTGCTTCTGTCAAATCAACATTTTTTGGTGGTTCCTCAACTAAGATGCACCTTTCGTATTCGTCATCATCAAATTTATTTTCATCAGTCAGCTCTGTTTGACTTCACAGATAGTCGAGCAAGTGTCGGATTTAGTCATTGGGGCTGCTATTGGAATATTTTCGTCATTGAATATCGAAAATTTGGAAGAATATTCCTCGAAATTTTCGCTTTTCATAGCAGACGGGACATCATTTTAGACATTTTCTTCCAAGACTTCTCATTCCTCATGTTTTACGAATCCTCCATGCATGAGAGAAAATGATAACAATAAGCGAATTGTTGATTACAATAACCGGTGATTTAATTGTGTATTTGTATGGGAGCGTTCGGGACTTGGCGATTTCGATAACAATAAACGAACGATAACATTATCAGCGATCCCATTAAGCGGAGTCCACTGTATACCTGATTGCATATGCCTTTGAATGGCACAAATGCGTCTGTGGGTGAATAACGTGTATATAGCGGAACCCGTCTATAACGATCACGTACAGGGCCTAGTACAATTGGTCGTTCGTGACAGGGGTCGTTTATTGGGGACCCTACACGGCTGGTAGTACATTTTCAATTTCAACATATACAGTAGAGATTGTATGAATTAATCTACAGGCACAGTAATACTGATCGTGTAATGGGTGCAGTACTCATCAATTCTCACTTCTGGAGATTATCCGAATATTTGGATAACTAAAGTTACTGTCACAGTGTTCCCCCAAACCTGGAAAAGTCAGGGAAATTGATACGGCTTGGAAAAATGCAGGCAAAATTGATTTACCTTGAAAAAGTCAGGGCAATTCAACAAGTCAATAATGGATTTTACGTAGCTGGTAATTGGTTAACATAAAAATCAATTATGTAAAAGAAACTTTCAAAAAAATCTAAATTTGCTGTTTCCTAGCGAAAAGTTGTGCTTTACATGTATCTCCTGTTAGCATTTCTTACATTGGCATGACATGTAGTGTGGTCAGTGGTCAGGGAACATTTGTTTTAAAACCGAGAAAAGTCAGGGAAGTTGAAAGTGTCTTCTCTGGGGGAACCCTCATGACTGTAACACTGATCGTGTAAGGTCGGTTAATCAAACAAACGAATTGGTCAAAATTTGATAACTACGTCATCGAACGAAGTCTGGTTTTTAAATTAAAACAGACGAACGTGAGTTGATCACTAAACCCCCGAGGCAGACCTTTATGGACGGCCCTTGACTAGACGCTGTCGTACGTCAATTCGCTTGGGGGTGGGATAACTCGCGGCAAGGAATCGATATAAGGATTTTTTATCCAGACTGTTTTACCGAAAAAACCTCGCCAAAAATAAACATGTTGGACAGAAAAAATACGCCAACAGACCCCAATGGGCGATGCGGCGTTCGATAAAAGGGGGGCGCAAACACACCCCGTCCCGGAGAGGGGGAGCAGACCAGGTGTGGCCCGAGGGGAGTCGCCACCAGCTGCTGACGAGAAAGGGGCACGCGTGCGGCACGCGCCGAAACGACCCCCACGTAGGCCTAGGTGCAGTTATTGCACCTTTCGTTGATTTACGAGGACCTCGTTTATCCGACGCTACCGTTGCTCGTCTGTTCCTACACCATGTGCACCAGATCGAATGAATGAGGCAATAATCCTTTGAAACGCTACCGGAAATTACCGTAACTCGAAATTATCTCGCTTTCCTGAAAAACGGCCGTTTGAAAATGCGATCAAAATGACCGTTTGCAGTGTACATATTCAGATATTTGCTTTGGCAACCCCTCATTGAGCAGCTGCATGCGCTGAAGATATGGATGTTTTGCCCGCGTAAACACACCCTGAAATCAATATCCGTTGTTTGGCAAACTTGTCGGTTTTGCGTAAAACATTCAAAACTAGCTGGTTTTGGCACAGTGCTGCACTGTTTTACGTTCAAAGTCAACGCGATGCGGTGGAGCCTCTCTAAACTGCTGAATATTAGTTAAGAGAGGTTATTAGTTTGGACAGATTGGGGGGGCATGGGCATACAACTTTAGGGTTCCCACTTTCTGGAAGGTCAGGGGAAATCAGGGAATGTCAAGGATATGAAAGTGCCAGGGAATTCGTGAGAATGCGTCGAAATGTCAGGGAAATTGGGATAGTTTGCATCAGCCAATTGATTAGTAATCATATTTTATAATAATTTGGGTTGAAATCTATTATTTTCCTAGTTGCTAAGTTGATTATTAATCATTTATTTAGTATCATTTGATTAGTTGATGAAATCCGTCATTTTCCCAGTTGATTAGTTGATTTGTAATCATATTTTGCAAAAATTTGAGATGAAATCTATCATTTTCCTTGTTTTTTCTTTTAATCTAAAATGTCAGTTGTCAGGGAAATCGACTTGAGAATTTGAGTGGAAACCCTGCTGTTAGAAACTGCTTTATAATTGTAATTGAAATTGTCTAATTGGTGTGCGCATCCGCAAATGACTATCAAAGCCGGTTTTGCGGGTTTTGGTAGCCATATGCACATGCGCACACCAATTTGTCAATTACAATTATAATTACAATTATTTTTTAGGATTGTTAATCCCTATTATTTGAATGTCGCCTTGCAAAACTAATGGTAAATTGGTTACCACTGCAGCCATACAGTATGTCCAAAAAGACGTTGATCCATGGCCGCCCATCCTTCGATTCCTTAAAACAATTTAGCTTTACATGTACGTTTTTGGTAATTTTTCAATTTACAAACAATTTTTTCAATAAGGATAGGTCAAGTTTAGCATCTCAAAGCCAATTAAGGGTGCGTCAGAAATCGCCGTGGACGTTCGGATAGGCGAGCCTGAGGGTAGGGGGGACCACGCAGGCTCGCCAAACTCCCCATCCCCGTCAGGGTGGGGGTGGGGGTAAATACTAATGGTTTCAATAGCTGTGGGTGCGGGGCCTGAGGGGTAGGGTCGGAGCAGCCGGGTCGCGGGGGATAATGGTCTGGCGGCACGCGCTGGACGAAAAGAAGGGGCTTTTATCCCCTCACCCCAGCACGTGCTGTCAATGGGGTGAGGGGGGAATGACGAGACGGCGGCATCTGGCAGCCGTGGCTAGGCGCGCTCCCATTGGCCGCAACCACCCAGAAGGCGGGGCCAAGCCAGGGGTATATAAGCGTGGGGCAGCCGCCATTACGTTAGTGTACCATCACGTTCGAAGAGCGAAGTTTAGTCAGTTTCGACCCGGTTTTGAATGGATTCGCGATCTATCTAAGTGAAGTTTTGAGTGCAGTTCTAGTCCGCGTTTGTGCACCGCAAACCCTTCGAACTTTACCCCCACACACAAATCAACCATGAGAACCAAGAATTCACGCATCGTGAAGGTGCTGAGGAAAATCCGCAGGAGCTTCGGTTAGTATTTTTGCGGTTTTTATTGCCTTCGTGCTACTTTCGAAAATCGACAGATTCCATGACAATGCTGTCCCTACTAGATTCACCATAGATAAAGTAAGATGCCTTACTTTATCTGTGGATATACCACGACAAAATGACAATTCGTGTTCGAAATTGGCGGCGCTATCGTGGCACGCTGGAGATCTTGTAGAAGCGCACCAGAGTGCTGATTGGCCCGGTTTGGAGCCCTGCGATGAAAAGGCGAAAAGCAACGTAATGTAATCGTGGGCTTTGAAAAAGTCTGATCAAAAATTTGAAAATTGGTCTTTTTAAGATTCAAAGAGGGTTTTTGTATTGAAAATTCGCCTGGCTATTTTGAACCCCAGTCATCAGTTTTGGAAACGTCTTTTTCGAATCTTCAACAGGCTCTATTTAAGAATTTTTTGTGATTTTCAATACGTGATCATATTGCTTATAATTTTGAATACGTGATCATTATCTTTTTTAAATTGATCATCCTCTTTTTAGAATGTTCAATGCATGATCAATACGTTTTTAAGAAATTTGAAAATTCTAAAACGACTGTCGAAGCATGGATGAAGATTAGAAAACTGAAGACTGAGATCAAAATCGCCAAGCTATTGCAGGATAGCACGTATTGGGTGTGCCGTTTTCGTGCGAGGGTGGGTGCGGGGTCACGGGGTCGCCGGAAGCGCGTTGCTCGGCTGAGCCCGTCCAAAACAAAAGCACAAAAGGCAAGGCGGCAGCCAAGCGAGCTTCCTCCAATTTCCGTGCCCAATTCTCATCGACTCGTGAATCCGGCGCCGGAAACGCGCCACCAGCCGCACTTCCGCCCAGGACGCACAAACCCCGAAAACCCCAAAATCACCGAAATTCCCCAAAATCTCGTCTTGACCTTTCCGTCCTTTTCTCTTTCCAGCAACGTCAGTCTGTCGCCAGCTGACAGCCGCTGACCTCCAGGTACCCCTGCGCTTCCACTCCACCCACAGCGACAACATCGTCCTGTCCAAGGGAGGTGCTTTGGCCAGAAGGGCCGAATCCTTCTGTAAGGGCATCGTCTTCAGCAACAGGCCCGTCCGCGTCGACGAACGCATTTACCTGAAGTTTGCCGAGCTGTCCACCAACTGGAGCGGGGCCCTGCGTTTCGGACTCACCAGTTGTGACCCCGCGACCCTGCGCCACGCCCTGCCCCGCTACGCCTGCCCCGACCTCACCAACAAAACTGGCTTTTGGGCCAAGGCCCTAAACGAGAGACTCGCCGTGCCCGATGCCACCCTCTTCTACAGCGTCACGGCTGCTGGCGACTGCGTCTACGGCATCAACGACGAGGTCAAAGGTGTCTTCTTCTCTGGGGTCGACGTCAGGAAGCCCCTCTGGGCCATGCTCGACATCTATGGCAACACTGTGGCTGTTGAACTCGTTAACGGTAGGTCTTGCTTTCAGTATTCAGCCTTGTCTTAACGACTGCATGTTTTTGGTTGAAATGTGGGCCGTCAGAAATAAATTGGGGTTCCAGCAGACCTGGAAAAGTCAGGGAAATTGAAACGGCCTGGGAAAGTTGATTTGCTTTGAAAAAGTCGGGGAAATTCAAGAAATCAACAACGGGTTTGGAATTGCTGCAGGGATGTCACTTTCTGGAGAGTCAGGGAATGTCAGGGCAATGAAAAAGTGTCGGGGAATGCCAGGGAACTGTAATTGACTGTGTCAGGGAAATTGCGATAGTTTGCACCAGCCAAATCATTACTCATCATCTTTATGACAATTTAAGATAAATTCCATCATTTTTGTTATTTAAAAAAAAAAAACATGTAAAATGTCAGAAACGACTGAAAAGTTGTCAGGGAATTTGACTTGACAACTTAAGTGGGAACCCTGAACTTATTGTTTATTGGTTAGCACAAAAATCAAGAGACAAGCGATTCTGCGAAAGAAAATTGAAAAGCTACGCTGAATTTGCTGCTTCTTGGTGAAAATTTGCGTTGTCTCCTCTTATATTCCAATAAGCAATAAACGTACAGTAGCATTCCTTACACTGGCAAGTCGTTTTCCTCCTGGAAAAGTTAGGGAAGTTGAAAATGTCATCTCATGAGGGGGACCATATGCAAATTTTGCCGAAGTTGAAGTTTCTTCGGTCATAGTGTTGTCATCACTTGGGAGGGGGTCGCTGGCGCACCCCAGCCGCTCCTCGAGAGGGGGGTGAGGGGGGTGGGGGAGACGACAGCACGTGC
>JAQGAF010003969.1:0-15673 GCA_034687865.1 Kryphioiulus occultus
ACAACAGGAACAGAAGAGGACCTAAAACACTACCTTGTGGTACACCTGATTGCACATTGACCCAGCCAGATTCCTTCTCATCAATAACGACTTTTTGATAAAAAGGATTTAATCCACAATAAAATGTGTTAGTTTATCCCAAAAGCTTTTAATTTTTGTAATAATCTTTGGTGTGGAACCGTGTCCAACGCCTTTGCAAAGTCAATGGATGCGGCATCAACTTTCCTTCCCAAGTCTAGGATTGCCTGAATGTCGTGTGCAAATTCATCTACAATATTGTAAATAAGTTCTTGTCTCTCCTCCAGATGGTGTTTCCGATCGAAACAGCTGTGATACGCAAACCGAAGATATTCCCCAGGAGAACCCGGTGGAGCCAGCACCCAAGAGGCCCAACAAGCTGGAGCCGATCCCGCCACCTCCAATCACCGACCCGAGCAAGGGATCCTTGGTGAGCATCTCGGCTTCCCGGTAGGTCCTTTAGTGACTTTGGACTAATCTTCCCGTTTTCTTGGTTCTCTGCTGCTTCTGTTAGACAGAAGGCGAGACGTACGCCTCCCCCATGGGCAAACCCTTGCCTGCCTTCGACACCCTCCCCAGCGCCGGGACGCCTCTCAGCACCCATCACCAAGTGCAACTTCTGCGGGAGCAGCTGGAGCAGCAACAGCAGCAGACCCAAGTGGCGGTGGCTCAGGTGCATCTCCTGAGGGACCAGTTGGCCGCGGAAACATCCGCACGCCTCGAAGCCCAGGTTTGGACACACTCGATGCAAGAATTTTTTGGCTGATTTCTCACTGGTTTCTTACGGAAGCTTTTTTATTTTAGGCACGGACGCATCAGCTGCTGGTGCACAACAAGGAACTCCTCGATCACATTCAGAATCTGGTCATCCAAGTGCAGGAACTGGAGGCCAAGCTGCAGGGGCTGGACGTGAGACCGCAGGACTATTCATACGTGCAACAGGTCAGTCCTCAGGGCAATCCCCATACCTGCAGTGGTACAACTTCGTGAAATACAACCGGGTTTTAACAAATGAATTTTTCCCCTTGGAGCTAGTTAGTTTTAGGTTGTTACAAAATCGTGCATTTTAGACTCCCGTGAGTTTCGACTCCTACAAATTTTTGAATCGAGACAATTTTGTATCAGAATCGTCAAAAAAAAAAGTTTGGCAAGCCAGATGTTTACGAGATTGTTATAAACAAGCGTTTTTAATTAAATGCTGGAGTTGATATTATTCCACTTACGAAGCCTTTTACCAAAGTGGAATCCGTGTTAAATCTAAGAATCCTACATGGCCTGATATTCAATAATTTTTGCATTGCTTTTTATTGGGCCCAAAACTTTTGCAAACTTAATACTACAGTTTTTAATGCAGAAAATTTTGCAAAATAACGGAAATGTATCAACGTTTCCTGGGCTCCTAATTTGTGGGAGCCTAATTTCCAAGAGGTAGGCCCCTGTCCATAATCTCTCCTAACTAATAACCTCTCTAAACTAATATAGGGAGGTGCGGATCATAATACTTTGTTTCCTAATAAAAGGAGTAATACTTATTTTGGTTTTTAATTAAAAATGTGTTCTATGGATAAGTTTCTTTCAATGTTTGCAGGTTTTATTCAATCAGAAATCATTATTTCCAACATTGTTCATTTGTTGAAATAGGGGTATGTTTAAAAGTTTGTACCATTGCAGGAATAGGGCTTACGCATGACGTTGTATCGCTCCTGCGCAGACCAAAAATTGAAAAAAAAAAATTAAACGCTCCACCGGATGCAGCTTTTGCTTTTTTAATTAAAGCCGCAAAATATAAATCCGTTTTTTTTAAAAGACCAGCTTAAACGGAAGAAACTGAAAACTAGAATTAATTGGGATGTTTACTTTGTTTGAAGCTGCTCGCTCTTATTATCAGCGTGTAAGCTCGCTGAAAGGATTCTCTTAATACCTGTATAACCTCAGTGGTGAATTTATCTTGAAGGTAATTTTTAGACATGATGCTACATGTAATGAATGCAAAACTTTGCTCCTTGCCTTTGGCCTTCAGACTTTGCCAGAGAAAGCCATATTTCACCCGATTGGCTGCGGCAGGCCGAGTTTTCGTCCATTTGTTCAACTGTATTAATTTGTTTTATCTTCCGCCACCCTTTTCGCCATTTCCACCCTCGCTCTTCCCGCAGATGTCGATTATGTGCGATCCCACGACGCCGTCTCCCGGCCCCGTGTCGCTGCCCGACTACCAGGAGGCCGAAGCCCGGCAGCACGCCAACAGCCTGGCCGACCAAGGCCTGTACGAGAACCGCAGCCTGAGCGCCGGCTTCGAGCCCACTTCGCCCGTGCAGCTGGTGCCCTACGCCTCCGTTCCCCCGTACAGTAGTGCGGCCAACAGCGGCGGCGCTACTCCGCTGCACTACGGCGGCGGCTCGCTCAGCCGCAGTCCCAGCTTGCGGCTGCCCACCACCCCGCAGCTGCAGCAGCAGCAGCAACTCACCAGCGACAACCTCTCGCTGCTGCACCAGCACCGGCAGAATCTGCACAACAGCGGCAACGCCTTCTACGGCAGCGGTCAGGGCCGCAGCCCCGGTTCGGCCCAAGCCGGCTACTTCTGCTCGCCGCCCAACGCCTGCTGCGCAACCACCGCAACCACAACTGCCAACTCCGTCTCGCCCAACCGCATGATGGACGACGGCCACGACCCGCGGCTCAAGCTGATCATGCCACAGGACGCCGGCGGCAACAGGCTCGACTTCGAGAACCTGGGCATGGCCATGCCCAAGCTGAACCCGCCGCCGCAGCGCAAGAAGACCGCTAGGCAGCCGCAGACCGGCACGCCCAACAGCGACGGCAACCTGCTCAGCCCCGGCGAGTCCAACACCACTTCCAGCGCCAGCAACAACTCCCTGTGCTCGGACGAGTCCGCGAAGCAGCGGTTGCAGCTGGCCAATAGCCTCATGCTCGGACGCTCGCTCAGTTGCACGCCGGTCAAGGACGACCTGGAGCAGCAGCTGAACAGACACAACAAGGACGGATTGCTCACTGCCCAGCAGATCCAGCAGCTACACCATCACCAGCAGCAACAACAGCAACAGCAGCAGCAACAACAACAACAACAACAACAACAACACCAACAACAGCAGCAACAACAACATCACCAACAACAGCAGATGGGTCTGGCTCAGCAGGCCCTCTTCGACCTGAGCAACCTGTCGCTGGGCAACTCGGACAGCCCCTCCCGCAAGCAGCAGTTCATCAGCAACCTGAGCAACGGACCGTACATCACGGCGCCCTCGCAACTCACCGCCTACATGGACGACACGAATCTGGAGCGGCTGGGACGCATGCAGCGCATGACGTGGACGAGGCACACAGTGGGCAAGTGAAGCCGACACTGAGCGCGACACCGACCTGCCAGGTAAGGTAAGCATCCGGAGAGAAGGTCCAATCGCAGTGGAGCTCTCCGGACAGGGCGCAAAGCTCAAAATTGCCCCCGATGAGTCAGGCTCTGCCCGGTTTCTGTAAGGGGGCGACATGACGGTTTTTTTTCAAAGCTCTCTTATCGTGTATTCTAAGCGCTGCTTTGAGTCGCTCGAAGAGCTTCGGCGGCAACGATTACCTCGAATTTCGATTTTTCAGAGAAAATCCGCTTTGACATGTTGGGCGCCGGATGACCGCGGCATTCGGCAGCAACGTCAGCAACACTCGTAACGTCCCTGCAATCGGAAAATTGGTAATTTTTTTTGCCTGACAAAGTTATCATTATCACAAGTGACAACAGGTAACCGAACGCAGTAAGTCGGAGTGCACTTGGAAATTCAATTCAATTCAACTCGGGACTCTACTGTCAGTAGTTTAATACGAGGTAGTGTGGGGGTGTAGTTCATCAACCCAAATTAAGATTTGGTGGGTACCACCAAGACATCATTGTCAAATTGAATTCCTTAAAGCTAGAAAGTTAAAGGCCGATTAGCAATGTCTTGTCTGGAAGGACGAGTGACCATCGCATCGAGCCAAGCTCGCTGAGCCGCCGGCAACATCACTCGAATCAGAAAATCAAAAAATTGGTAGTTTTTTCCCTGCTAAAGGTATTAGACAAGTATTATCGTTGCCGAAAGCGTACCAAAAGTTCAAACGCCATCGCATCGAGCCATGCTTGCTGACGTTATTGCCGATGGCCATCTCCGGTGTCCACAGCGGACGATGCATGATGACTATGTTAGGAGACACGAACATGGTGCCAAAACATCTCCTTGTTAGGTAAGGGGCTATCTCATCAGATGTTTTTTAATCGTTAAAGTTTAAACATTCATCCTTTCCAAAGGGGAAAACTACCGAAACCCGCATTGACTTCAGTGGGGTTTTGCGAAACTGACAGAGACAGCGTGAGTAAGCACAGATGTCGAAGACTTATTTGGAAGCTCGTGGCGATCGAGATGCATGACGACCATGAGTGGCCCTTTCGGCATTGTGAAACAAGCCCCTGAGGTGCTCTGGATCGTCTCCGCATTTCAGAAATTAATTGTAAAAACTTGGTTACATGAAGCAAATTTTTGTTAAAGATAAGACTAGAGTGTTTTATTTCGTGTATTTGGTTCACCTGCATGAAGGAAAACCCTCAAGATGACCACTGGTATCACGTGACCAAATCTCCAATCAGCATTAAGTGCAATTTCTCAAGAGAGTACAGATTGAAAACAACCTCGGGTGATTTTCTAGTGTGGAAATCTCTTTAGAATTCAATTTTTTGCTTGAAATTGTACTAAGCCTTGTTAGGTGATTTGGTATCATGATACATGGACCAGAAAACACGTTAAGCTTTTTTTTTCCGCTAAATTGACTCAATTTTTGATTCTAGAAGTTGCGTCCTACTGGTAATCCATGTGAACCAAATACATGAAATATGAAACTTAGGAGTTCTGCAAACTTTGTCCAAATTTTGGTCCTTTTTATAAATTAATTTTTGCAGTGAGGATAGGACTTTATGATCACCCTGTTCTTCTGAGTGTTTGAAAACTGAAGTTGCTCATTCGTTGATGATCAATGAACGTAAGTATACACTTTAACTTTGGGTAACACGGCTTTTGATCAACAGCCTATCAGAGACACCAAGATTTAAACAATTTTTATTGCGTACGATTACCTCGTTGAACCCAGATTTCAGTCATACGATGACTGAATTTTGCATGACTTTTTTTGCAGCAAATCCTGTTTTGCTCGCTTTATTTGACTAATTGAAAAACAACCGTGTAAATCGAGCTTCGAAAACTGCAATGCTCCAGTATTCATTTTGTAACCTCTGTACAGGATGATTCCTGAAGGTCTTTGCTACTTTGAAAACGTGTTGAATTTTATTCATAAAAAGTGCAGAATAGGTTGTGGTATCATGTTGTAGAAAAAAAATTGTGGCAAAACGATGTAATCGAAAAAAAATGATCGTTGGACATAAAACTTTTGATCTGTTTTGGTAAAAATGCATTTTTAGAAGCTTTCAAAGCTGTAAAGTCGTCTTGAATCACTCTGTGTAGGAGAAGACCTTGAATCTTCCTCAATTGCTACACCGAGCAATTTTGATTATACAATTCCACCGAGTGTTTTCAGGCTGATTACCAAAAGAAAAATGTTTTGTTGGAACACACATTGAGCATTTGCTTCAAAGTTGTTGCTCTGGACCTTCGTTAGGTTGAACGTTGCTCCTGCAAATGTGAATGGCGCAATCCATCCAGGGAAATGGGATGAAATTGTATATTTTTTCATAGCCAGGCCAATGTAATTCCACTAGGTGCTCTATTCCTCTTCTGGACGGGTTTTCTCGAATGTGGCGAAAGGTTGAAAGGTCAGTGTGATTGGCACTCTGCGGCTAATTAGATGGTCATCGCCTAGGCCAGTCGGCCATCGAGTGTTTTTGCCTTCATAACATACTATTTTATGTTAAAACCTAAGTTGACTTTAAGCTCGATTAAAAGTATATAATAAACAATGGTACCATAATGGGGCTGTTGCTTTATTTCAACAACGTTTGTTTTTGCAGTTTTGAACTTCTGGACCAAGAAAATTTCTTGCGAGGGCTTTTCTAGTCAAGATCCCAGAATTAGAAATAAAAAGGTTCAAGCAAAATTATGAAGGTAAGGTTCGTTACGGATCAAGGAAAAACGTGACCTTGATATTAATTGCATGGCGTTCATTTGCCAGTTTTCAGAAATTCGTCATATCCGGTTTTGGAACGTTCGATGCTTTGAGACACCCCCTAAATGACAAATGATGGATTTCAATCCACATTTTTAATTAAAAAATTGCTCCACATTTGGTTGTTTCATGTTTAATTTGTATTAATGAACGAGAAAATGTAACTTGCTGTGTTGGCAGATACTTAATGCTCGTAGGATTTAGGACCATTCGTTCTAGGGAGCTCTTGGACTTCATGTTTAATTTCAGTGACCATTTACAGCGATGATGAATTGGACTGCGTCACCTGACAAGTTGGTTACCGAAAGCAATCTCCCACAGGAGGATACATTTAATATTTTATGAGTTTTTATGCGCGTTTTTGTCTTCCCCGCTTTTAGCCGCATGAAATTCCAGGGATATGCTCTTTGACTTTTTTGTGCTTCATGATGCAGTTTGTTGTGGGTGTGAAACTGGTAATTATGTTGCATTGTTCTGTACGTGAAACAGTTCTTTCTTTCAGTAACTAAAAATAGGCAAATGGATAAAGCCTTATTTTCCTAAAAATCAAACTTTTTTTGCGCAACTAGTATTTATTATTTATTGAAATTCCTGAACCATGTTTTTTCTAATAAACTAGTTGGTATCATTCACAGCAAATCCACTTGTAAAATTTTGTTAAAGGTCACGTTGAAGTATTACTTCATCACAAAGTAATTATAACTCCCGCCTCCCAATTGCGTCACTATTTCTTATCACCTTCTAAACTCTTAATTTCGAAATTTTCATCAAAACTACGTAAATAATGATGGATTTTGGTCATGCAAGAAGTACGTTTGGTATATTCAGTAACTAAAATAGGCAAATGATAGTTTGGGGAGAAAATTAGCCTTATTTTCCTGAATACAATTTTTTTTCTGATCACATAGGTTTTATTATTTACCTAAAATTCTCAAGAATCTTTTTTTTTTAATCTACTAGTTTTTTATTATTAACAACAAATCCACAAGTAATATTAAGTATTATGTCATCAAAATGTTATTTCCATGCCCATTCCCAACTGTCAGCTTTTGTTTTCACTTTCTAAATCATCTTAATTTTGAAATTTACATCAAAATTATGAATATAATGATGAATCTTAGTCTCGCAAGAAGCCCATTTCTAAAAAAGTTACTTCAAGATGCTGACAATACTCCAAATCTCCCAGAGTAGTGGAGTGCGAAACTGGTAATTATTTTATTGAATTGTCCTAGTCATGATTTCTAAAATTCACTCTCGTATTCATACACAGTTCTTCTGGAAAATACTGTAATTTTGAAACTAGTTGAAGCTAAGGCCATTTGAATCGAAACATTGACCAGTGTTTTTTCCAACGGATTTTTCACTTTTTTAGAGTATTATGCCAAGAGATGTGGAAACTTCTGCAGCCATCGCTGGACTGGTGCACTCGATTCCTAGAGAGAATGGAAGGGTCAAGGGGTAAGACATTCGCTAATGTAGATGTTCTCGAGATTAGGCAGCCAAGCGAGACGAGCCGTTGATATGTTACGACGAAAACCTCATTAGTGCTCTGTTTTTTTGTGTTGTCGCTGCAGCCACACCCTCTTAATGGTGCGAGGTATGTGGGTTAATACACGCACCCCATGTATACGTAACGAGGCTTTTCACACCTTCGGGGGTGAACGTAAATTCGCACTCAGATTGGAGATGCGCTCGCCCAGCTATGCGTGAAATGCACCGAGTTAACGCCGTTTAATATCGATTAAACGATGTTTCCCCAACTGGCAACTGCAACGTTTTCTCGTTGACAAACCTGTAGACTCACCACGCTAATTAGTAAAACTTTTCCCTCTTTTTTGAATTTTTCAGAATCAAAAACGCGTTTTGTGTTTTTTCACCATCATTCTGATAAATCAGCTCAAAAATGATTGGCCTGTTAAACAAATCCACCGTCCCCCTAAAATGTCCCATTCTTGATTATGTTTTCTAAAAAAAATTGCCTGTGACACTCCTGAATTGATATTACTTTACGCATTATGGGTAATTGAAATTGCCATCAGTGTCCCTTTCGTTATTAATAATTCTGAAAAAGGTTTTCGATAGATTACATCTAAATTCCGTTGTTTCTGATGATTTTTTATCTAGTTTTCGTCTAAGGAGTTAATTTATGTCAATATTAATATTTCTGAATTCTTCAAAATTGTCTAAAACTGCGTTAATGCTGATCTACTTTTATAAAAAAAATCACTCAAAACTTTCGTTCATTACTATTATTTCCAAAACAAAACATTTTGAGGAAAATATTTCTAGAATCCTTTATTTCTGGTAGTTTTTCAATAACATGTTCATGAAATCTCTCGTCGCAATGATGAATATGTTTGTTTGGTAAAGTTGGCTAAAAACCTGCCATTCGAGATCTAATTTTTCAAAGAATTTCGCTGGCAGCGTTTGCTTAATATTAATACTAAATGTTGTTGCCAATATAGACGTGGCCCGCATTTAATCATTAAACATGGAACCATGTAACCCTGACAAACCTGGAAAACTCAGGGAATTTCGTTAAGCCTTGTCCACACCTGGCAAACCGTTCCTGGAAACATGGTTTGTGTAAACATGTTGGCACATTTCTAACACGTGAAATAAATTTGTCGAAATATTTTTGCGGAAAAATGCTGTTGTTTGCTGGTAATGTGGACACTATGTTTGTGGAAACACGTTTCCACAAACTCGTTCTTGAAAATAGTTTTCGCTGAGTCAAGCCTTGTCTACACCTAGCAAACATTTGCTGGAAACATGGAATGTGGAACATGTTTCCTCAAAATGTTTCCACATTTCTAGCACGTGAAACAAATTTGTGTAAACATGTTTAAGGAAAGATGCTGTTTCTGCAAACATTTTCTTTGTTTGCTGGTAATGTGGACACTATGTTTATGGAAATACGTTTCCACGAGAGTGGTCATGTAAATCCACATCACGTCGCTTCGGTGTAAGGCAAGTTTGATTTAAGTTAACTTAACGTCTGCGTGTAAACGTATTGTGTAAATGGTCGCAAGTTACATAACACGACATGAAACAACTGTAATTTGTATGATTGCGCATCGTAATCGTAGCCCCCTGGCGACTCCCGCTTAATTAATCCCATTTTTCTTCTTTTTTCCCTCTTTCCTGCCCAGCTAAATCTTTCACCCTGATTAACTTTTCGGCTCTGCTGGAATTCCAGCATTTTTTCTACGTTGTAGGCGGGTATCATCGTATCATTTCGATTAATTACTCGCCCCACCACCCCTTTTTTTCGGGTGGTGATAGTGGGTCCTTTTGTGAGTGTGTTTTTGGATACAAAATGCCAGGTACGGTATAATGGTATAATGCACATTCGGCTTTAATTAAAAGGCCCCGAGGCGACCTCTCGTTTTTCGCTCGTCAATTGCGTAATGCACTTTTGGCACATTTTTTTTCTGTTATCCTAGCTCTCTCTTTCTACCCTTTTCGCACGTCCGCCTAGTCCCCAGATTCCCATGATCACCAACATGGCGATGATGACGAGAGGAGGATGAGGATGAGTGGGAGGAGGTGGAGACCCTGGAGCAAAAGAGTCACAAGTCAGAAGAGTCGAGTCCAGTGAAGCGAAGAGATCGGTCGATGCCGTCAGAGCTCTTGACAGAGACGAAGCTGGATGCCCATGCACGAACCACTGACCGGACGATAGCCACAGGTGACCACTGTCCAACATCCGACAGGTAACTCTCTGGGATAGTCAACTGGGGTTGTGCAATGTCTCTTTGAGTTATTGTTTTCGAGGATGACGAGGCAGTATAGGAATTTGCGGGTGATTTTTGGCAATTTGGGAAAAGGAACTCGTTGCTATTTGTGGAAATTTGCGAAGTTTTGAAGAGTTTTAAAATGGTGATAATGCCTAAATCATGAGTGATAACTTGATAATATATAATAATAATAATTTAATTTAAACTCGAAGTACCCTTAGAGGCGTAATTTGCTCGCAAGCGATGTCGAATGATTAATGTAAATCCACATTTTTATTTAAAAAATGACGCCGCATTTGGTCGTTAGGATTTTAATGTATCTACAAAAATTCATTTTTTACACAAGTTTTGAAAATATTGCTCAATTCGATAACAAATGATGGCTTTAAACCAACATTTTTGATTTAAAAAATGACAGCATTTCGTTATTTGGATTTTGATGTGCGACTATGCTACAAAATCCATTTTTGCTCAGATTTTGAAAATTTCGCACAGTTCGATAACAAATGATGGATTTAAACCAACATTTCTTTTATTAAAAAAATGGCTCAGCATTTGGTCATCTGGATTTTGATATGCGACTATACTTATACTCTAAAATCCATTTTGCTCAAATTTTAAAAATTTCGCACAGTTCGATTATTTTTAAAAAGAAATATTTTATCATGTGAATAATTGAGTTTTTTAACGTCCCTTCATATAAATCTCTAAAGCGTCCTGGAAGGTCAGGCAGTGGATTAGAAAGGAATTTTGCCGATTAATTATTATTATTTTGGGAGCTTTTTCAAAGTATCTTTCTCCTCTCGTTTCTTGGTGTTTTTTTGAGGAATTTGTGAGTACCTGTGGAAAGGAATTTCTGGAAATGATTTTTTTCTCATGCGGATAATTATGATTGCGTTTCACTTTCATTTCTTAAAATCTCTTCTCTTCGTAAGGATACATTTGGAACTATAACTTTTAACCTCTTTTTCGTTTTGATCGAAAGGATTTTTTCCACCGTTTTGCAATTTTGCAATCGCACTTAGATTTACGATCCTCTTAATTTTAATTACCAAATAGGCGAGATAATATACATGTAGATGACAACTTTAAATTCTATATAGCGTGGGAAATGTGCGAAGCTGTAAAGCCGAAATTGTATCGTAATAATCTCGGTAATCAAAGTTTACCATTATCTAAATGCTAATTTAAACGTTCAAACGCCATTCAGACATTTAAAAATGTAGACTGAATTTAAGCCTAGCCGTAGAGACTGAGGTTGGCAAATACTGATAACATCCTAGCATTGCTGGATAGTTAGACAACAGGGGCACACTTGTTTAGTGAAACTGCCTAACGCTGTTGTTTCCACAGATTTCCGTTTTATTTGAATCTAATTTGCATAAACCACCACTAATTAAGCCCTTCATGTTGCGTTATTTTTAGATAATCGATTTTAAACAGTTTTAATCAGCCCGAAAATATGCAATCACTGAGAGCAGATGAGCTATGCGGTGAAACCGTGTAAGGGTCAATGCTGATGGATCGATGTCGAATGCTCGTTTACTGACGATTATCCCAATTTGCGGATAACCGATCGTCAGTATCGACATATTGACAGTAATACTGACGAAGTAGGTTCGCGCGAATACTGATGCATACTGACAGTATTTTTGATCATTACTGTTGACCATGTAAAGTCCCCTTTGCGTCGACTCGTAGGCGCCATGTTGATGACGCTATTGAGCAACGCCTTCGCACGCCGCACGCGAGTTCTTTTTCTTTTTTTTTTTCGAACGCGATTCGTTCTAAAAAGTGAATCTTCGTCAAACAGTGCATTTTCCGATGCAATTTCGAGGCGAAAGTGACCAGAAAAAAGCATAAAAGAGGCGAAGATCGCTGGCATTTGAACGTTAATTTGTTGGGGCCGTAAAACGGATGTGAGTGGGCACCCAGCGCTGTCCGAGCGAGTGATGAATAGCCGGAGCACTCGTTGCGCAATTAGCGACTCTGGGCCTCACCCATCGTGCAGCCAACTCTTAATTGATTCAAACGTTAAACGGGATTTTCATATCATCGCCTCTGCCCCTCCACATAGCCACAGCCACCTGTTGAGTCCGTAAGCGATTTCGTGTTGCTCTCCTATGTGTTTCACTTTTGTTTATTTCGTTCGTGTTTAACTGCTATGCAGCGTGAGAATGCTCTATCTCTCTCACTAGATACATGTACATGCATGTCTTTTGCCTCGCGTGTAGTTTATTATACTCCCACCCAACACGCATTATTTTCACGTAGTATTTGCGAAGCATCTGTAACCGACACGACACTTTTGAGTCGCAAATTCGCTAATCGTGTTTATAATAACGCGAACCCCATTAGGAAATTTACGCCGTTTTATGGTCCCCTGTCATGCTAAAGTTAAAAAGTTTTGAAAATGCATCAAATTGCTCGTGTTTCTTAACAGACGAATTTACTCGCAAATAATCGGTTTGTGACTGTTCTTCTAAAGCCTTTTCCACAGCTAGGAAGCTTTTCTAGAAGCATATTTCCTCAAAACGTCTTCACATTTTTAGCTATAGGAAACGTACTTGAGGGAAAATGCCTTAAATGTTTCCTTGTTATACAGTAAATGTGCAAACATTTTGAGGAATCTGTTTCTAGAAACCACGTGTCTTGTGTGTTTCCGAGCTGTCGAAAAGTCTCGCTCTTGTTTGAATAATTTCATACACGCCTTCATTTGAAATAATGAGTTGCAAAGTGAAAGACTGATTGTAAAGCTGATGATACTGTATTTGATAAAACAAATATAACCAGTCGTAAATTGGTTATCTTTGCAAATACTGTGAATGAACTAGTCCAGACTTAGTATCATGTTCCCTGTGCTGAATAATCAGTTTACGACCACTTGAACATCGATAAAAAAATTTTAAAAAAAATTGATTGCCTGCGAGATTGGTGATCAACTTTGCGAGCAGTTTTCTATTAGAAGTTAATTGTCATTTACGATAATTGAAAAATGCATATCCCTGGTCACCACTCATCTTAATTGACAATTTGCAATCAATTTTTAACGAGGGCTTTCTTTATAAAATCATTTGATTTTTAAAACTTTCTAAAAGATTTTTTCCCAGTGGGTGATGAACGTTATAATTGCTATGACAAATAACAATTTGTTTAGTTTTAATCATTAGTAGCCCTTAGAGTTGGCGCGAATGGAAAAGTCGCTAATTGATTCGTTTTAGACATATTCGTATGTCAATTTACCATTCTAAAACCAGACAAATTAATGTTAGGAAACTTCTAGTTGCTCAAGTAATTAACAGTTTTTTTAATGGAACGTAATCGAGTATCCAAAACTGTTTGCCTAATCCTATGCTTAATGACAGCCTCAGAAGAATCTAAATAATTAGAGGTTCACTGCTTGGAGCCATTTTACATAGGTAAACATAAGGCATTTTTATCGAATTGATAACGAAAGGTGTTTTGAGTCACCTTGTAGACGTGTTGTTTGATGTGGGTCACTGGCATTATTTTATTGCCATTTTTATGAGTTTCCCTCCATGATTATTTAAACGTAGCAATTTTTTTATTGTCTCAGGGCGCATCATCCCGCATTCATTATTTATTTATTTGGTTTTTTTCTTAGCTCGCCTGCTTTCGATGGTTTACCGAACCATCTTTCTCTGTCAGTCTGTGCCATGACACTTACTTGCCTATCTAAAGCAAGGCGATGATGATTTCGCGATAATGTCATCAGTGTCAAAATGAAGGGGTGGAAAACGATGTGAATATACTGAGGAGTCCTAGGAGACAATAAATTGCACTACAGTTTTTGGATAGGAATTTCGATGTGAATGAATTTGGAATGGGGTGAATAACTCGTGTACACCCTGTATTCATATTCTTACTGTAAAGCCGTTTAAAATGTATGAAACAAATTGCAGACGCACAGAAGTAGTTTTTCCCACTAGGCTGGTATACGCCTTTATTCGGCTGACTTGGTTCCTTTTCTTCTTCACTAGATGGCGCCAATAGTTATAGCACAGTTGTCCTTTTTTTCTATGAATCATTTATGTCCACTTTGAAAAGTGCACATACTAGTTAAAAAATGTTAAACCTCTATAAATGTACGTCAATATCAAACCAGTATGAATTTCCTTTAAAAATCATTGGATGTACTACGTGTATTTCTTTATTTCATTAACAAACAAAATCTTCATGAAACTGTTCAGCAGCTTACTGTGATCCTATGTTTTTGTTGCAGGAAATTCATGCAGGCTTTATATTGACGCACATTTATAAAGGTTTACAAGTATGTGCACTTTTTAAATTGGACGTTTCAACTTCAACTTTTGTTAAATGTGCACTCTGTATTCTATAGCCTATAAAATTTCTCAATCAATATCCAGAATGTCCTCGGAAAATTTGCTATATCATAAAATACACGTAATACCATATTGTCGCCCCTAGGGAAATTCTAATGCATATACTTTTTATCTTCTTTATATTTTTACAGTTTCATGCACTTATTTTCAAACACAGCTTGTCGACTTTAAGTCTATTTCGAGTGTATTTATTCTAGATGACGTGCGATTTTTAAATGCAAATTAATATTTGTTTTATCTGTTATGTTTCAATTCATTTCAACTTTTTGGAGACGTAGAAGTATTATGTCATCACAAAAACTTGATTTTCATGCAATTCCCTCCTCCGTATAAACCCTTTTCATCATTACTAACTACCCCTTGTCCCGACCCCCTAATAAAGACAAAAGGGGACGTTCAAGTATCACGTCATCATCTCTCATAGTCAAATGACACCATCTGGTGACAGTAAGGCGGTGAGAGGTTGTCCAAATGAGTCATCATTGGCTTATTAGTAAAAACAAGGGGTTTTGGTTTAAAATCCATCAGTTGTGATATAATTTTAATTTTTGTTACGCTTAACTCCAATTTTTTCAGTCCATTATTATATCATTGTTTAATGGGGGGTGGTTTCAAAATGGCGACATGTGCTGGCACCCGAGGAGGGGTTTGAAAGTCAGATTTTGAGATTTTGTGATGACATAATACCTGAAAGTCTCAAGGGTGTGGGGTTACGTGAAACTCATCTACCCAATTCATCTCGGTAGTCACTGACCATCAACATCATCGCAAAACCTTATTTCTAAAATATTTGTATTACTTTCCAGGATTTTCAATATAAACTACGTTCGACAACCCCGTGTCCATCACCATGCTGAGCAAGAAGAAGTTTTTCGGCAAGTTGAAGCAGGTGCCCGAGATCCGCACCGAGGAGGCGGACAACAACGGCGCCGGAAGTGCTGCTGCTGCCGTGGCGATCCCAGCGACTCCAGCGTCGCCGGTGGGTTTGATTCCCGTGATCAAAGCTGACGACTGTGGCGCCGCCATCGACGATCTTGGGTCTTCGTCGCCTACTTCCCCTCAGCGTCTGACGGCGACCGTCTCGGACGACGGTAGCGCTGCGAGTTCCATCAGCCCAGACTCGGTTGCAGCGGCTGCCGGAAGCGGATCTTTCGTCACGGTCGTCGGACGAGAGAGGAAAGTCTCGCTGGACATCACCGGACCCTTGCACTCGCCCTCGCCCTCAGTCGATCGACTCTCTGTCTCCTTCAGTCCCGATCTGGGCGGCGACATCATGGCAGACCCCAACGCCGACTCCAAAGTCAGATTCTCCAAGGATCACCTCTCAGCCCTAAGTCCAGGTGAGTCTTCCTAAGATCAAACTCAGTCAACAATTAGCTACATGAACGCTCAACGGGC
>JAQGAF010003970.1:0-15669 GCA_034687865.1 Kryphioiulus occultus
TGAGATTCTGAATATTCTCGATGAGATTCTGAATATTCTCGATGAGATTCTGAATATTCTCGATGAGATTCTGAATATTCTCGATGAGATTCTGAATATTCTCGATGAGATTCTGAATATTCTCGATGAGATTCTGAATACTCTCAAAATAAATTCTGAAGACAGTTTTGAACACTCTCCAAGACAGTTTTAAATACTCTCCAAGACAAATTTGAATGTTATCCAAAACAATTCTGAATGCTCTCATACAAGACAATTCTGAAAACTCTGCAAAACAATACTGAATACCCATGTAAATTCCCAATACTCCTCAGGACAACTCAGAAGGCTAATCAGGAAAATTCTAAATGTAATAAGATGCAGACACACACTTCTGAAAGCCACTAAAGACTGTTCTGGACTCCACCAAAGACTGTTCTGGAAACCACCAAAGACTGTTCGGAAAGTCACCAAAGACAGTTCTGAAAGTCACCAAAGACAGTTCTGAAAGTCACCAAAGACAGTTCTGAAAGTCACCAAAGACAGTTCTGAAAGCCTTCAAAGACAGTTCTGAAAGCCACTAACGACAGTTCTTAAAGCCCATAAAGACAGTTCTGAAAGCCACTAAAGATAGTTCTGAAGCTATCGGCGATGAAAACAGAACTGTTGCCAAAAAGTGGGGTGAAAAATGCGCATCGCTTGTTTCGGATGACTTTTAATTGCTAATTAATGTCTGCAGCTCAGTGCTTTCTTCATCTAAGCAGCAAAAGATAGAAAGAAAGTCCTCCCCATTTAGTATCCAATTTACCCAGAACTCTCTTAACCGTCATTCAGTTCTTTCTGTATTCCAATGAAGCTTTGTGGTCTAATTAGCACCTCGGTCCCAAAAGCTCGTCGTCGAGGGTAGTTAAGGAGCCCCTTGGGTCCGACTAGGTTTATTCACCCCGGGACGATCGGAATCGAACGTCTATTTGCGAAACAATGGGCCAATTTCGGCTCCTAATGCGACCTCTGGGGGTCGAGGGAGACACGCATGCAGGCCCTATAAACCCAAATATGGATATTGACAATTCTGGAAAAATCTTTCCATCTCAATCAACCCTCGATTGATGACATTATGATAAAAGCATATTTCTGCATCGGGTTCTGAAGACACTAAAGACAGTTCTGTAAAGTAGGCAGTTTAGCAGGTAAGGGATATTTGTCCAATGAGAAGACATGTGGGAACGTTCCCCCTAAATGATGATGACATCAGTGACAAAAAATGTCGAATTGAAGGAAATTTATATCAAAACAGGGTGTTTACTGGGTTTGGCATTGCAAATTACATGACTTTTTTGAGACTTTCTCATGACTTCAAAATGTTTTTCATGCCTATTAGAATATGGGGACTTTGAAGTTTTATGTAATCAATAAACAGCGATTTTAACAAACATTCTCCAACTGGATGACAAATGATGAATTTTAACCTAAATTTTTATTTTTTGAATTCATGACTATTCCACGACTTCCATGACCTGAACTAATTTTATGACCTCTAATGACTTCAAATTCAAGTATTATGTCATCCTCACCAAATCGTGGTTATTAACCCAAATTTATATTTTATGAATCAGTCAAAGGCAAAAATGTCATGAACCTGATGTAAATTTCACGAGTTTTCCTTGGCTTTCATGACCTGAATTTCATTTCATGACTTTTACATGACTTCCATGACCGATAACAGACATGTGGTCAGTTGGTATAGCCTACTGTTTTTCACATTCAAGAATATGATATTTTTCACACGCAATTATCTGGTTTTTTCACATTTTTTGTCTAATGGATTTGTTTTGCAAATTCCATGACTTTTTTGTGACTTTCTCATGACTTCAAAATGTTTTTTCATGCTTATTAGAATATGTCGCCATTAAAGTTTTATGTAATCAATAAACAGCGAGTTTAACAAACATTCTCTAACTGGATGACAAATGCCAATTCACATTTCATCGTTGTAATTTTTACCTAATTTTTCACATGTTTCACACAAGGGTATACGTTTTTATAGTTTTCACACTGCATTGCCACATGCTTGGGTAGACAACCCTGGAACGTTCAAATATTATGTCACCATCACAAAATCGTGGCGTTCAACCTAAATTTCTATTTTAAAAAATGTGAAGATTCAACACTTGGTTGACCCCCTTCACAGGACCAAAAGTGGATCGAAGGCCTTGGAATCCCATCTGACGCCCCAAAAATCAGATTACCAAATGACGCAAAATTTGAAAGGATAAACAGAGACGAAAATGCATTCCTCGAAAGGGGCCCAGCAATCGGGGAACAGTAGGAAACAATGGGGCAAAACAAGTGGTCGAATGCCAATTAAAATTTAGGCTGAGACGAGTATTCAAATTAGAAAGAAAGTCGATCGTTAAATTGGTCGTTAATCACGACTTTTTTAAATTTAAATAAAAATTTGAGTTAAAATCCATCGTGAGTCATAAAGTTTTCCAAAAACATCAACGTGCTTTTACTTGCACGTGTGAGTAAAATGCATCGTAACTTTGATGAAAATTTTGCTCAAAACAACATGCATGTATACGTGCGCGTGTTAATGTCATACGGTTAATATTAAAATGTGGTGTCGAATGGCCCCCCAGCGCACCCTGGAGACATCGCCAACTATGAAATATGAATTTCATGAATTGAATTTCATAACGAGGAAAAATGCAACAAAGGAATTCCTAGTCAGGGTCGACGTGACAATCGCGACCGTACCTCATCGAAAATTAAAAATTTCAATTTGCCAACAATTGAGACAGCAGTGCGTGCAGCGCCATCTTGGCCTTGATTTTCATTATACATGTACATGTACGTAAGTGACTTTTCATCTTCCTATTGATACAGTATGTGGTTTGTAGTATACAGTATTAGGCCTACTCATGTCGCCTACTCAAGTTGATAGTGTGAGTAACACATGTATCACCGAAACATTAGTACCCTTATGCAAACTCCCATAAGCCCCCTACATGTTGACTGAGTGGGACTTTTCACGTACCCTGTACAACCTGTACAAATTATGTAAAAAATGTACATGTAGGCTTTTATGTAAACATGGACATCAACCTAACTTTTTATGTAAAAAATGATGGATTTTTCATGTGAGGAAGCTGAATTTCAACCTAATTTTTTTGTAAAAATAATACATTTGAACCTAAATTTTATGTAAAAAATAATGGATTTCTACACAGATTTTTATGTAAAAAAAATCATGGATTTCAACCGAAATCCTTATGTGAAAAAATTATGAGGTACAACATAAATTTGTATGTAAAATGTCAGTTGCACAAAGGTACATTGGCAAAGAAAACGCATTTTTTTTGCAAAACTGAATGACAAATAATAGATTTGAATCCAACTCTTTATGCAAAAAAAATGGATTTCAACCTAAATTTTTAAGTAAAAATGGACTTCAACTAACTTTTTATGTAAAAGTAATGCGGTTGAACCTAAATTATTTTCAAAAAAAAAAAAAAATAATGGACTTCAACCTAAATTTATGTAAAAAAAATGCTTGATTTCAATCCAAATGTTCACGTAACAATGATGAGTCAGTCTAAGCCGAACGTCCCAAAATGCTTATCCATCATTATCTAGCTCTCCTACAAGGTCACAAAGTAAATATTTTCGATATGATAACGTCATTTTTACGAATCAATATTTGTGCAGGTTTAAGAAAGTGAATAAAAAATTGCTGTTTATTCGACAAACAGGAAAATTGATTTCTGCCTTAACTGGTGGTGCGATTTAAAAAAAAACTGTTCCATGTACAAAATTTAATAAATTATGATTTGTTTATCTACATGTAAATCAGGCTATACAAATGCCAGGATTTAACATGTAGGGCCTACTGCTTTCTAAAAATTTCGCCTTTTAAAAAAATCATAAAACACTGTTCCATTTCACTTTAAAATTTAAAGTCCTGAATTTCACTATAAAATTTAAAGTCCTGAATTTCACTATAAAATTTAAAGTCCTGAAAAGTCTTAAATTTCAAAACTTGGAAATTTGTGAAAAAGTCCTTTAAATTAATGTTCAAAAAGTAAAAAATTGCCCCATTAAAAAAATTGCTCACAAAACAAATATCTACTGTATAACATATTGTAGAATATAACAATATAATTTTTCATACATATAACGTATGAAATGCTGCATTCTAAAAAATTTTACCTTTTAGAAAAATCCGCAAATACTGCGAAATAACTTTTTAGTCTTATGTACTGAGTAGCAGCCCTAAGATTCAGGAAATCCCACATGCCTTTCACAGGGTGTCTAGGAAATAAAATGAAATTCAGGTCATGGAATTCATGGGAAAGTTATGAAATTTACAATAGGATCATAGAATTTTTGTCTTTTTATTCACAAAAACACAAATTTGGGTTTAAATTCTTCATTTGCACTTGCTCTTCAGAAGTTCAGACAACCTTCCAAGCTTTAGTATGCTAAGCATGTTGTTTCCAAACTGAAATTTCCCAATTCCGAATTGATCTAATACTGGCTCGTGTCCACGAATGATTATTTGGCAAGGCCAGTGCGGATTAATCGCACAAAGAGCTTTCGCAGCGTATGCATAACCTTTTGATGAATTTATTACGCCCTGCCCCAGCACCAGCAAAAAATTAAATTGGTGCTGTACATTTTTTTTTCCTCCTTTCTTTCTTCCTTGGCCATTTTGTTATCATGGCGTCCGGGAAATGCATTGTTATTGCCAGTTCAGGCGCAATATCCCATGTACGTTATTTATAATTGCGATCGTTGTCAATTATGGCTAGGAAACGCTTTACTCAGTCTGGATGCACCGAGTTGAAAATCGAGGGGGCGCTGCATGCATGTCCAATCTAATTAGGCGAACACAATGAGCGCCATCTAGCAATTAGCCTAAATCACGAGTTGACAGATTTTATGCGCCGGTGTGTATACAGGAAGTGAGCGTCACGTGACCCGAATTTTATCGTTAATTTTAGAGGGTTTCTACCGGTCATGGAAGTCATGCAAGTCATGGAAAAGTCATTAAATGAGATTAAGGTCATGCAAGTCATGGAAAACTTATGCAATTTGCATCAAGGTCATGAAATTTTTGCCTTTGATTCATAAAATAAAAATATAGGTTAAAATTCAATACTTCTCATTTAGTTTCACAAAACATTTCGCCTACGGCGTTTTTTTTTTGGCCAATAATCTTGCCATTACTGTGGTAGTATTTCTGAAAATCACTATTTATTGATGACATAAAACTGAATGGCTTCATATTCTAATGGTCATGTAAAATTCTTCGAAGTCATGAAAAAGTCATGGAATTTGCAATAAAACCCAGTAAACACCCTGTGTTTCTGTAAATTGCTATATTGCTAAGACAAAACTGAAACGGCCTCGTATTCTAATAGGCATGGACAGTTTTTTGAAGTCATGAAAAAATCATGAAATCTGAAGTACCAAACCCATGGACAACCTGTTTTAACGTCCAAGTTTTGAAAATTCGTTTCCTAAGCTTTTTTTTTTAAACACTGACTTGGTTCCATTGGTTCCCATGGGCTCGTATGAATAACTTAGTTCATTAGAGGAAGTGTAGTTGCCGAAGCTGGTAAGTGAAAAAAAAACAATGGTTGGGCTATGATACCTAAAAACTTAAAAACTAAACTTTATTTCGGTTTAATTTTTTCGTGCCTTAAGCCCACACTTACAGTATATAGATTTTGTGTGCGCAACATACCAGATTTTCCAACTACACTCCTCATTTCCACCCTGGCAAAGTTTGCTTAAGTGATTTGCATCAATAGGGGGTGTCAATCCAAAAAAAAGATTGTAATTTAAATTGATTAATTGATGTGAGCGTGCGCATATGGGGGTGTGCACACCCCTTATTGTACCTCGTGTATCCGCAATTTTTAGGGATGTGCTACGGAATGTGCCCTGCTGCGTCATAGACGCAATGGGAAAGCGGATTTCTTCTAACGGCTCGCAGGCTGGCAGTGATTGCCTGGCGGTCAGGGGCAGTCATGTAAAATTGCGTTTTTAGGTCAGTTTAGACCCCCAATCAATTCATCCTCATTATTGAAGGTGTAGGACGAAACTTGGGGCTTCAACTTACATGCACAACGTTATCGTTTGGCAACGTTCAATTTTCGATTATTATTTTACTTGAATTTCTCGACTCTGTGGTCATTTTCGTTAGCAGTTTTCTCAGCTAATTTATTCGGTTGGTTGCTGACCTTGGTTAAACCTATTAACGAGCCAGCAAAAAATGATTTCATGTTCAACAAATTGGGCACTAAGATGCATTCAGAAAATTAATGTCTTCCTACCATTGGCATTGCTGCCTCTGCTATCCCATTATTTACGATTTTTTTTCTGTTTCTTCTTGTGGTCACCTTGCTCGTATCTCACGATTACTAATGCAGGAGGCCTGACTACATTATTCAGCACGTACTTCACATACATGCGTTTCAAGGCTGCTACCACGACGTCATCAGACAACATTCGTTCGGTTGTGACGCATCCCAGCGCAGGTGGCCGGGTCAGGGGTTACAGCTGACCCGAACACCTGAAGGTGGCATGCCGAGCGGGGTCAGAGGTCAACCTCCCCACACGTGCTTTGGCTCACGTCGCGAATTTACTTTTTAAAAATACTTATGGCGCACCCTGTGCAATGCTTTAACTGCAGAAAATGGCGAAGGGATGTCCATAAATGGCGTCTGCTGATTTTGGTCTAATTCCTCTTTGAATTTCAAATCATGACCGGAAATATCCACAAATTTTTTCACATTTTTCACATTGGCCACATGAATGGATAACAACAACCAATTGCTGATTTGATGCCATTATTTCATGCATTAAACGATGGAAAAAAATGGATGTTGATAAGCAAAGCGAATTAACGTCAAAGTAATAGGTTTCCCAATTCATGCGACAGGTGGCGTTGTAGTTTCAAGTTTCGTTTTCAACCAAATAACAGGATAGGACACGTCAACCCGGGGCAAAATTAGCCAAAAACAATAGGGAAAAATCAGGGACACAAAATGTAGGAAGTGGATAATTGAACTTGGAAGTACAAAAAGCAAGAGTGAGCATAAAACGGAAGTGCGTGGCATTCACCCTTATGCCGAACAGACCGCAACGCCCCCACCGGTATTTACCTCTAACAAAAAGGTGGTTCTGATGGCAAAAAGTGTCAAAAGCCGTACATGTCACCTTGTCAGAATGGCTCATTTTTTAATTCACTCATGCGATATTTCTTGCATTGTTTTCACATGTAAGCTGAGGAAAAATGGCACATTTAGTGCAGCCTAACCGTTGTTTTCATGCACAAAAAAATTTAAAAAAATAATAAAAAAGTTAAATTCGTGACCTGAACTGCAACTTGACAAAAATAATTACATTCAACTGGCACGTTTGTGCCTAAATTCACAATGGACCTTATGGTCATGAGATGCCACACCCAAGCGATTTATTTCAAATGGCGAAAACTAATATTCAACTATTCAGATTTTTACCTAAAAAAGAAGAAAATCACGACTGCATTTGGTTTTAGAGTTTCCACAAAAACAGGAAACAGGAACATGGTGATTACAATTTCTAGAAACGAAATTTCCCCGAGTTTTCCAGGTTTTCTAGGGTCAAATTCTAGTTCTTCCAGGTTCAAAAAAATGTGGCACGAAAAGATATGTTTTAATGACTAAATGTGCGCCACAATTCTATTGAAAACAATATTTGGTAATAATAATAAAGAAACGCAGCTAGCAGGGTAAATTTTTTTGAAAAACTAGATCTCAAATGGAATAGGTTTTTAGTCAAAATTAGCAAACAAATATCCCAACGATGGATTTTACGAACATTTCTTCAAAAAACTACCAGAAATAATGGATTTTATGAGTATTTTCCTCGAAATGTTTTTATTATTATTTTGGAAACAGTACTACAAAAAACGAGTGAAAATGATGAGGGCTTTTTTTACATAAACTACATGTAGACCATCAATAGTACAACTTAAGACCATTTTGAAAATTTCAGAAATATTAATATTGACAGAAATTAACTCCATAGACGAAAATCGAATAAAAAATTACCAGAAATAGATTTTATGAGTAAGCTCTCGAAAACGTTTTCCGGAAAAATTAATAAAGGCAACACTGACGGCAATTTAATTTTTTTAAACTAAAGCATCAATAATACATAAAGTAGGATTAATTTTAGGAGAATCGTGCCATAATTTTTATGCTTCCTTTTCCAAGTTTTCCAGGTAGAATATGAAATCCCCTATAAGGTTTCAAGTTAACTGCATTTAAACTTACAGGATGACCAATAAGTTTTTCCTCCAGTGGCCATTAATTGCCATTTAGCGTTAGTCATTAAAAATAGCAAATAACGAAAGTAATTCTGTATGTATACCGGGAAATGCAACGCTTTGAACTAGTTCTGTATATTTACTCGTTGCCAAAAAAAATATGTAAACTTTGTTGAATCAACAGGTGTTAGCGAAACGAATTGCGTCGATCGTGTTCAGAATATTTAATCATTCGTAACATTAATTGCAATTGCAGGTGTTTCACTGCTAAGTTTGCTCGATTTTTTTATTACCAAATTGGGCCACTAACCAAAACAGCTGATATCAGTAAAAACAATGAAAATTAATTTGGGAGTAATTATTCCCAAATTTCGCCATGCACTCTACGAATTCCCAACGAAGCTCGCTAATTGCTATACGGAACATGTAATTGAAATGTTAGGAAGCTTAGGATCAGTTTAAGGTCAGTGAAAATCCAAAACCAACATGAGGATTGATTGTCATGCTGCAGTAAAACGGACAATCGACGCATTGTTCTTTCGTTTATTTTTCATTCCCAAAAATGCGGACATTTTATGTTGTGAAAATTTCGTAATATTTCAGGAAAAAAAATATGGGTCAAATAGCATTAAGGCGACCTACCTATATTGACATGTGGAAATGTACCTGCTGGAATGTACCTCACCACCCAGATCTGAATTTTTGGCACATTTTTCAATTGTTGAAAACAGCGAGAAAAGAAAACGAAAAAAAAAATAGTGAAAAAATGTGTCGATGTGAGACTCATGCAAATTTTAATCAAATCTGTCAGGGACCCCCATGGAGGTTGCATTTTGTTGTATTTATACTTAAAAGGTATTTCAAAATTTGGTGAACAAAATTTTCGTCTTATTCGGGCAGCTGTCCTACTTTTACTCGCTTCTTATTCTTGTTTTTCAAATCACACTCAATACGTTTACATGCAGACTGGGCTTACATTCTTCATGTCGATTTCACTGCCATTCCATGACAACTTTTCAGTCATTTCCCTGACATTTTTTTAAAAAGTAAGAAAAATGATGGATTCTACCCTAAATTATTTATATTATTAATGATAGATTTTATCCAAAATTTTTTTTAACGAATTGATAAATACTCAATTGGCAGATACAAACTATCTCAATTTCCTCGCCATTCCCTAACATTCCCTCACACTTTTCATTTCCTTGATTTTCCATAACGTGGAAACCCTGTAAATATTGTTTTCAATGCACTCGCAGTGTGTATACACCTGTAAAAATTAGAATATCAACCTGAAAAACCTGGAAAACTCAGGAAATTTCGTTTCAAGAAATTAGTAGTCGCCATGCAAGTGTAGTCATGTAAACCACCATCTACTTTCACAAATTCCCTGCACGGTTCATACCAAAATTTGCAACTCAACGAAAAATTCTGATTAATTTCCCTGACTGATGAAATAAAAAATGTCACGTGTAATTAAAATAACTTTATCGACACTTTTTGTAAAATTTCCAAACAATTTCAAGAAACACTTTTTACAGATTTGATCAGCGCAAATACACCACATAGCGGATATTTTTGACAATTTACAAGAAATATTGGATTTTTCGCGTATTAATATTAATAGCGATACGAACACTAGCGGTTGAAACTACTGGATCTCAAACACTGCATTGTTGAGGACTTCTTTGAAATATTAAAAAATTCTTCATAATGACGGAAACGCCACAAGCGAAATTTTTTTAAAGCAAAAATAATACATTTTAGGTGAATTTTTCATAAGGAAACTGAATGACAATGATGAGAAATAATGAAAACGCCGTAGGCTAAACTTTTAGAAAAAGTAGATCACATATACAGCTTAAAATAGTTGTGCCACAACAGATTTCCAGATATTATGAATTTCCCTGACTTCTTACCTGATAATTTACCTGACTTAATGGTCAAAATGTCAACATTTCCATGACTTTCCCTGACGGTATGAACCCTGCAGGTACATGTAAGGTGCCTACGAATTTCGTGTCAGTGTGTCTATGGTTAGCGAGAAAGTCTGACTGGCTCACTAATTAACGACAATGCAATTACATTGTGCACGCACAGAGTTTCCACATCCCTCGTGCTATTTTTTTTAATTTTTTTGTGCCACAAATTGGTGACTCCAAAAAAAAAGTGAAATTGGGGGGCGGACGTTGGGAAGCGGAGTGTGGGAATCCTCCCGCGCCCACTGTCAGCTGTGACGTCAGGGAGGTCATGGAGGTCAAGGGTCTTCCAGCTCACCTGCTCGAAAGCTGTCCCCCTGGGCGCACCCTGAGGCCAGCCCTCATATCCCATTGCGTGCAATTTCCCCTTAAATTCTGATAATTTTCACCTGAGGGTTAGTCAACCCCCTTTTATGCCTTTGACTAAGAAGAAAATTGGGGAAGAGTCTCGTTGTATTTCTGGAAAATGGATCGAGCACACAACGTATCACCTCCGAGGCACGAATAATAAGCCTGGAGACAACTAAACCAAAAAGTAGCTTAGTGGATTTACATGTACAGTTTAGGTGATGTTTGGAGGATTTCTACATGTAGGTAGATTTCTAGAGGATTGGAATTAGCACCAATTCAAAAATTGCATGGCAACTAACCCCTCGTTCGAGGAATCACAGTGGTTGTGTCCTCCAAAAATCCATCAGAAATTTGGGTACTAATTCCTGAAACAATGAGTTTCTACGAAATCTCTCACCCTACAGTTCAGGTGAAACTTGGGAAATAGTGTAGGCCTAGGCTATTTAATCAAGAATGTTGAGTCCCAAGAAGGAGGTACGAAAACGGATCCTCAGTAGAACCTGTCTAAAATAATATTCTTGGGACCGCTGCTGCATATTAGATTAGACAGATTATAAGTTTAGGTAGGTTGGGGGCAGGGGCCTACGACTCGGAAACTGCTTTTATTAGCGATCAACTTCAGACAGTATTTGTTTAGACGCTAAACTTGATTGACTATCAGGTTATCGAGGTTTATTAGATTTAACGTAGTGGGTCCACGTCGAGACCGACCCCTGATATTAGTTTAGAGAGGATATTACTTTAGACACCATGTGTTTATACATGTTCTACAGTAGTGCTAAAAACCATCCGTATTTTGACAAAACGGCACCTGACATTAATTTAGAGAGTATGTTACTTTATATATTACTAGTGCTAAGCACCATCAGTAATATCATGAAATTGCATTTGAGATTAGTTTAGAGGATATTACTTTAGCCAGGTTCTTCTTCAGTGTTAAGCACCTTAGTTTAGAAAGGATATTGCTTTAGACGGGTTCTACAGCAGTGCTAATAGCCACCTGTAATTTGACAGAATGACACCAGGCATTAGTTTAGAGAAGATATTACTTTAGTGCTAAACACCTTAGTTTAGAGAGGATATTGCTAAAAGCCACCTGTAATATGACAGAAAGACACCTGATATTAGTTTAGCGAGGATATTACTTTAGACAGCTGTTACTATACTGCTAAACACCATCCGTAATATCCAGAAACTGCATTTGACATTAGTCTAGAGAGGATAATATTTTATACAGGTTCTACTATAGTGCTAATAGCCACCGGTAATATGACAGAGCCACACTTGACATTAGTTTAGAGAGGATATTACTTTATACAGGTTCTACTATAGTGCTAATAGCCACCGGTAATATGACAAAACCACACTTGACATTAGTTTAGAGAGGATATTACTTTAGACTCTTCTACTGTAGTACTTAAAGCCATTTGTAATATGATACATGTAGAACGACTCCTGACATTAGTTTAGAGAGCATATTACTATAGACAGGTTTTACGGAAGTGCTAAAACCATCCGTACTTTGACAAAACGGCACCTGACATTAGTTTAGAGAGGATATTACTTTAAGCAGTAGGATTATTTGTTTAGACAGGTCCTGTTGCAGTGCTTAAAACCACCTGCAATATGACAGAACGACACCTGACATTACTTTAGGCAGGTTCTACTGTATTGCTACAAAACCAGCAGGCACATGACTAGTTTAAATAAAATATTGCTTTAGACAGGTTCTACTGTAGAGTGAATTAAGTGCAATACAGGTGTTGCATGATTGAGTTGACCCAGGCCCGTGCATGCAGAGGGGGTTATTCAACCCCGACCGTGTTTTCAGTTCATAATGTTCACCTGACTCCGTCTCGAAGACAAAAGATGGCAGACCCCCGAAGCCAGGCTTACGAGAGCTACTAGGGGGGGAGAACCAAAAAAACCTGGTTGTTGTTGGCCAGGGGTGAAGTTTGTTTGTTTAAACCTGAATTGGTGGCCAGTGGGTACAATGCAACGTGTTAGGTAATCTCACTGAAATCACAGCGTGCTGAAAATGCATTTCTCTAGTAGGGTTTGTAAATCTTAGGTTTACATCCTATAGGTGCTTTTCCTGGCCATATTAGTTTGTGCTCGACATTTTATTGGTGCCTCTAAATAAGTTGTCATTTTTTCTTTAATTTCATAAAGGCGACATTGGTGACTACTAGTTTGTGAAAACGAAATTCTCTAGTTTTCGAGGTTCACATTCTAATTTTTCCAGGTTTTCCAGCTTCACGTTTAATTTTTCCAGGTTTACCAGGGTCACGTTGTAATGTTTCCATATTTTCTAGGTTTTCCAGTGTCACATTCTAATTTTTCCAGATTTTCCAGAGTCACATTCTAATTTTGCCAGGTTTTCCAGTGTCACATTCTAATTTTTCCAAGTTTTCCAGGGTCACATTCTAATTTTTTTCAGGTTTTCCAGGGTTTTTCCAGGTTCAAAAAATAAATTTTAACGAAAAAACGTGTGCCACAATTCTGATATTGTTTGAAAAACTAGATCTCAAATGGTAGATTTTTAGTCAACTTTACCGAACACACATACCTCAATGACGGATTTTACGGTCATTTCTTCGTTAAAAATAAAACCGCCAGCCATAATGAGTTTTAGACATTTTTCTTGAAAAATAAAAATTTAATACAGTCAATTTTTGAGGTTTTTATATAAATTAGATAACCAATAATGCAGTTTTAGACAATTCTGAGAAAATTCCAGAAATATTAATATTGACAGAAATTAACTCCATAGACGAAAATTTAATAAGAAATTACCAGAAATAACGGATTTTAAGTGTAATCTCTCGAAAACGTTTTCCAGAATGTTTGTAGAAAAACAATCACAAATTCTGAGTTAGGCGAACTAATCACCATTTTAATACAGAAAACTTTCAAAGTTTCGATTCAAAATTCCCTGACTTTTCCAGGTTGGTAGTCACCATGTTTGGATTAATGGACACTCACCCCTAGCTGGGCAACTAATTTCACAATGGAAAATACAGACATTACAGCAAAAAACTGCATGACGAATAACTGAAACCTCTCACGAAAATAACGGCGTGATATTAGCGTAATTTTTTTTGGTTAAACCGCCTTTTAAAACGTGTTAATTGTGGGAAAATTTGGGGTGGTCAAGGCGCACGGGCAACCGTTATCACTCCGTTGACCTCATCCTGACTTAAGTGGTCAATTCAATGGAATAGACGAAAATTTCTGTAGGAAACTTCTGCTAATGAAGGCCGTTAATGAGTTGGCATTAAACTTAGCTCATTTTTTAAAAAAGGGGAAAAAAGATGCAGAAAATCTGATTAGTGTTAAAGTTAATTAGCAAACGATATAGAAAGAACACGAGAATCTTGCCCCCATTTTGCGATTAAAAACTAGGCAATATTAAATTGAAACGGGTCATTTAAAATGCTAAAATTCAAGTTGATAAAGTGCAGGTTTATTTTGTAAGTTTTTTGTTGTATTTTTTGATTCCGTGACCCGCTGACCTATCACCCCAGACACTTGAATACCTGTAGGTGAGCATCTCAACTGCATAATTTGCGAAATCAAATTTGCTAGACAGTAAAACACAGGTGTGTTTCTGTCCCTATAAACCAGGTTACCTACTGCATATCCGTTCGCTTTAAAACAGAAACTGGCAAAAAGGATATAAAATTCGATAACGAGCCTAATTCCTGTTGACTTTGAAAATCGAGCAATTAATTGGGGTGAAGATCAACGGGATGTTAGCAAGAACTTCAAAAGCAAGCAAAAACACGACAAAACCACAGAATTTTGATCAATTTTTTAAACCAGGACCATCCACAAGTGCGGATATACACTGTACAGTGTGTGTCATTCGATCTTCATACTCTGGGACCATCCACAAGAGCGGATATACAGTAGTTGTGTGTGCCATTCAATCTTCATACTCTGATTACAACTATTCTTCAAGATTGTAATTTGTATACAGTAGGCCTACATGTACGTGTACTTTTAAAACACAGTAGAACCTCCCCATGTTGACCACGTTTTAACTGACTCAATGGAAGATGACCTCTACATGTTGACCAACTGCACCTCTGTATGTTGACGGCTAGGACTACACTGAAAATAAAAAGTGTGCATTGACAATGCAGCAGTGCCTACTTGGCCTGCCACGTAGGTATTTACAGTGTTATTACCTATTAAAACCTGTATTGATTTTGCAATGCACCCGCGTTGGTCTCCATGCATACGCGTGTGTATTTCAAAATTGCACAGCCATGTGCAATACTTCCAATCTTATAGGTAATTACAGGTTGGTGCACGTCATTGTGGTATAGCATAAGGCATGCACTCTGTTTTGTGCAGTATGAGAAATGTATGTGCTTGGGATCTTCGTCAAGGCACAGCTGCATGCATTTTGTCACATAGTGTGCATCTACAGTGTACATGTATGACATAGTGACAAAAATAAGAAATGCAATCGAGAACTGTCACATTTCATGCTTGTTTTGTTGTTCTATTATGTTTTTTCTGAAGAATATTAAAAATCACATAATCTAAACTTTTGAATGAATTGCGGTAAATATGATGTTTAAAATTAATAAAGTCGAACTCGGTTATAACTAGCATCAATTAAGGGACCCACCCAATTTGCTCATTATAACCGTTACTCGCTATATCCCTGAAGAGCTAAATTCGCCGTACATTAATTTTAATGATAACTCACTTCTCGCGAATTAATATACGTTTTCTTTGCTTAGAAAACATTTCAGATGTAAGTTTGCTTTTAATTAATTCAAATTCACCCTCAGTGCATATAGGAAATGCAGAGTAGCAATGTGCTTGTTATAACCGTAAAAGACTTCAAAGATGAAAAGTTGGTATATTTCTTTGGATTTGTACAATTATTGATGCAGCATTTAATTCTAAAGTTTAGATCAAAGCTGTGTGCTATCCGTATATAACTTAATAATTTTCGTATTGTACATGCCAAAAATCCACATAGGCAGCATTTTAAGGACATAGTTTCACATATGAAAC
>JAQGAF010003971.1:0-15669 GCA_034687865.1 Kryphioiulus occultus
TCACCCTGACTTAATGATTAAACTGTCAACATTACCCTGACTTAATGATCAAAATGTCAACATCACCCTGACTTAATGATCAAAATGTCAACATTTCCCTGACTTAATGATCAAAATGTCAACATCACCCTGACTTAATGATTAAACTGTCAACATTACCCTGACTTAATGATCAAAATGTCAACATCACCCTGACTTAATAATGATCAAAATGTCAACATTTCCCTGACTTAATGATCAAAATGTCAACATCACCCTGACTCAATGATCAAAATGTTAACATTACCCTGACTTTCTCTGACGATATGAACCCTGTACACGCTTTGAAATTTTTCTTCTAACATTCTGGTGTTTTGTAAGGACCTTTAAGGTTGTTACAGCAGTTCGAATGCAGGTGCTATTTGCAATAGGGCACAATTGTGCCCTATGACACAATCGTGCATGCTATGTCTAGCACCAAAGAAACAATACTGACCACCACCACTAAACACATGATTGTATAGGGGGTGTCAAGCCTGTCAAACCCCTAAGGCCCCCTAAGGATAGGTGGCACTGCATCAAAGGTCCCACACCTAATAACGGCTACTGGAGTAGCTCTTGACGTTTTGACAGGCCAGCACTGTTGACCACTAATGACCAACCCTGTTATTTTCCCCAGAATCTACACACCCCTTAACCCCCTTACGTTTATTATTATTTTTTCTTCCAAAACCGCCTTATTATCCAGTGTGTTTATGACGTCTGCATCTGACAGCAACAGCAACGCCCCCTACATCGCCAATGGACCCATCTTGTACAACTGACCAGGGTCAAAGGTCGCCAGGATGGCGCCCAAAAACACGTAGGGAAAATTCGTTATGGACACAATGGTCAACGTGCCTGACACATGCAGACAGCGACATTTGCCACGCCCCTCCCTGATTTGTGGTCAGTGGTCATTGGTCAGCCGGTCAAGGGGAGAGAAACAGAAGATGGGTGGAGTCGGGGAAATGACCAGCGGCCATTGGGTGGGGGTGGGTGTGGGTATTTGGGTCGCAAATTTTGGAAATGTGGGGGTCAAGGGGTTAGGAGGAACAATTGGGTAAGTTTCGATTTTTAAAAATAAGGCCAAACATATTGTTGAGAAATTTCAAACGTGTCGATTTTTCACTCCATTATAATCGAATATCCAATAATAAATAGTCGAACGACCTACTTTTTTTTGTACAATGGTCAGTGACGTTACTGACCGCACCAAAAGGGCGAAATAATTTGCGCAAATTTTCTTTCGTTTGGCACAGATGGAGCCATTTCAGAGATATTTAGAGTCATTTCGCTATATCCGGTTTTGTGGGTGGCTATAACGAAGTTTCAAGCAAAGTTGCTGTTTCGCAAAACGTAACTGAATTGTTATACATGTAGAACAGAATTGAATAGAAAATGCTGTTTAAATAAATGTGAACAACGTGAACATAAACCCCAATTTGAACACACTAAATTTATAATGAAATAATTGATCAAAATAAACTTAAAATACTTTGAATAAAATAAAGTTGAAATATTTTGTATAAAATGTGTTTGAAATGTGAAAAGATAGCTTTCAAAAATAATTTCAATAAATAAACTTAAAATAATTTGAATAAAACGTGTTTCAAATGCGAAAAGAAAGCTTTCGAAATAGTTTGAACAAACTTCTTGAACATTATTGAACAAAATGATCTTGAAATACGCTAGACTAGATGATTTTGAAAATTTTTTGTAACAAATAACATGCTTTTTGAAATATTTTTGTACTGTTAAAATAATCTGAAAATGATCTTAAAATAAATGGAAGAAAGTGAGCTTTAAAATAATTTAAAAATGGTGTACAAATATTTCAAAATCATCTTAAAATAATTTGAATAATATGATGAAATTCAAATTCAAGTGAAAACCATGTGGCGTGTTCTTAAAATAATTTGAATAAAATTATCTTAATAAAATGATGCAAATTAAAAATGACATTTAAGTAATCTTAAAAAAGGTGAACAGGATTACTTCAAAACAATTTTGTAAAAACAGTTATGAAATAATTTTAAAATGGTGTAAAATATTTGAAAATCATCTTAAAATAATTTTGAAGAAAATGATATTTTAAATTTAACACGAACAAAATCGAATGAAATTAGTCCGAGCATAATGATTTTAACGCAATTTTGGGTAAAAATGCCATCGAAATAATTTGAACAACATTTTTTGAGAACTCATCGAAATTCTTGTACAAAATTGATCGAAAACGTTCTCTAAAAAGCCGGTAAACGCTTTTAAATTTAAAAAAAATGACTGACAGAAATAATAAAACTTTTTTTTAAAGCAATCACCATTAACAAAATTAACAAAATTAGCAAAATTAGCCACATTTCAACCACAATGATGAGCAGAATTGAACAAAGTTAGGATAACTTGATCAAGACATTAACGTTTTCGATCAACACTTCGAAATTCCCCGAGAAAACTGCGAAATTCCAAAAATTCGTTATATCCGGTTTTTAGCGAAATCTCGCTATAACTCGGCTCGTTTCGGCGCAATTTCGACGCACGAAACCAGGGGTAATTGCCGCACCCCCAGGGGTCCATTGGCCAAAAAAAAGCGTTTGGGGGTGGGTGGGCGTTGGTCAAATTGGAGGTCGTTCCGACCCCTCCCCCTCGTGTCGGCTCGTCAGCTACACACGACCCCAAGGGTTTTTCCCTGCCCAGGACACAAATTCTCACCACGGGGTGTCGCTGCAAATTACATTCATTAACCCCAGGTCCTTAAATTACCGCCCTAACAAACGACCCCTTCAGAGGCAGCGCCACCTATCGATTCATTTGCAAATTATTGAAAAAAAAACCCAAAAACAAACGAAGGGATTAAATTTTTTAAAGTATTTTCAGCAACGAAATTTTGGTTTTTAAGTTTGTATTGAGCGCAAGCTTAAAACTCTTTGAAATCAAGTCGATTGTTTGTTATTGTTTTTGTTGTTTTTGTTCGAAACATTCGCAACAAGAGGGGCGGGGCCAGCTGTGGAGGAGAGAGAATGCCGCAATTAGCGTTAGAACAGCCGCTCTTAATGGGGGTTGACCCTTGACCTCCGGCATAGGTCATTAGTCAAGCGTGCCAGAAGAGTCAGTGGGACAAGGGAGAAAATTAGGAAATGAGCAAAAGGTTCGGTTTGAAATTAAGAGCAGTTGAGCATTTTATGAAGTTGAGCAAAAGCTCTGGAATGATAAAAATGTGTGAGTAAATGCTCTAGAATAATTAAGATGTGTGAGTAAATGATGTGGGATAATGCATATGACTGAGCAAAAGCTCTGGAATAATGCATTTGGTTGAACAAATGCTCTTGAATGATAAAAATGGTTGAGCAAAAGCTCTTGAATAATGCACATGGTTGAGCAAATCTCTAGTTAATGCATATATCTGTGCAAATGCATAAAACTAATGCACATGGCTGAGCAAAAGCTCTGTAAAAATACAATTGGTTGAGTAAAAGGCTTGGAATAATGCATATGGCGGAGCAAAAGCTCAAGTATAATGAATACGACTGAGCAAATGTTATGGACTAATGCATTTGGTTGAGCAAAAGCTATGGAATAATAAAAATGGTTGATCAGAAGGTCCGGAGTAATGTACATGGCTGAGTAAATGGTGAGGAATAACGAATGGGGCTGAGCAGAAGCTCAGGAATAATAAAAATGGGCGAGTAGAAGGTATTGAATAATACACATGGTTGAGCAAAAGCTCTCGAACAATAGCCACTTTTGAGCAAAAGCTATGGTATAATAAAAATAGATGAGCAGAAGGTATGGAATAACGAATGGGGCTGAGCAGAAGCTCAGGAATAAAAAATGGTTGAGCAGAAGGTCTGGACTAACACATATTACTGAAGAAAAGGTCTCGAAAAATGCATATGGCTGAGCATAAGCTCTGAAATAATGCTTGTGGCTAAGCAGAAGCTCAGTATTACATTAATGCGTGTTATTGAGCAAAAGCTCTAAAATAACGCATATGGCTGAGCAAAAGCTTTGGAATAAAGCATATGGCTGAGCAAAAGATCTAAAATAACGCGTATGGCTGAGCAAAAGCTTTGGAATAATTAATTTGGTTGAGCAAAAGCTCGGTATTAATGCATTAAGTAACAAAGTACTGAATAAAACTGAGCAAAAGCTTCGACTTAAGTCAAAACCGAGTTCATCAATTGCACCCAAATTAACAGAGCCGAACAAAGCTGGACATTTACAAACTTTTATAAACTTTTTCCACACAAAGGGCCTTTTCTTTTGGGCTCATTAGACGACCGGTTGATGACGTGATCAGGGGCCGATGGGCCCCAAAAATGACAAAAATTAATCAGCCTTTTATGCCTTTTCGACATGCACCTCATGTCGCCTTCCTTTTCAATTACAACGTACTCGGAATTTGGCATTCAAGGGTCCATTAAAGAGATGGCCATCATGGGGCCGCTCGTTTTCAGGACCAAAAGGGGTTTTCGCCGGATTTTTAATCAGGACCGAAAATCTGGCTCGGCTTTTTCCAATTTGCGAAACTGGCTTTTGTTGAAAAGACCGAAAAGATTTTCGGCGTTAACGACGACTGATGGATTTTCATCGATCCAGGGGAGTTGAGGGGGTGTTAGGGGTTGCACCCAAGAGTCGGTCCCAATGATTAAAATCCATCCACCAATCGGAAATTTCACACGAAATCACGTCGAAAGGGTTGGAAAACCGCATATACAGTCAAAATCGGTTATAACGAACAAATTGCCATAGTAGATTTATGGTTTATGGTTATAACGAATCTCGGTTATAACGAGCAGATTGCCATAGTAATTTCGTTTATGCAAGATTTCCATTGAATCGTTCACGGTTATAACGAGCATAATGACAGTAGATTAGGCTTATACGGTTATAACGAGCAAATTGCCATAGTAGATTTGGTTTATGCAAGATTTCCATTGAATCTTTCACGGTTATAACGAGATCTTGGTTATAGCGAACAAATTGCCATAGTAGATTTGGTTTGAGGATTTCCATATAGTCGTTCACGGTTATAACGAGATCTCGGATATAACGAACAAATTGCCATAGTACGTTTTTGTATAGATTTCTACGGAATCGTTCTCGGTTATAACGAGAAAATTGCCATAGTAGATTTTAATAGAATCGTTCACGGTTATAACGAAATCCCGGTTATAACGAGCAAACTTCCATAGTATATTTGGTTTATGCAGATTTCCATAGAATCGTTCACTGCTACAGTATAACTAGATTCGGTTATAACGAGCAAATTGACATAATAGATTTGATTTACGCAGATTTAGATAGAATCGTTCACGGTTATAACGAGCAAATTGCCACAGTAAGCTTAGATTTGGTTTATGAAAATTTCCACGGAATCGTTCACGGTTATAACGAAATCCCGGTTATAACGAGCAAATTGCCATAACACATTTATTCCATGCAGTACACATATAGATGATACTTTGGGACGTCAAAGAATTGCATGTACGTCATAATATGGGTGATGGGGTTATCCAAACTATAGTTTTATGATATTCAAATATGATCAGGTTTTTGCGTGACACAAGTACGTTACTGGAATAGTCAGTATGACGACAAATTTGTCGCCAAATATCAGTACGATGGCAATATTGTCACCTCGTTACATCCGACTTGACGCCAAGTAAACAAGAGTGGTGGCGCCACCTGACTTCCGTTCCGGAAGAGTGAACTCCATGGACGCAGAGCGTGACCTCTGGGTCAAACACGTGACTGATATTTACGCGACATTTGGCTCGCAATCCGCTCCAATTAATCTCGATTTATGCAGATCGGGTTGACGCGAACTAATTAAAAATCCGGCGTTAATGAATCAGAGCAAACAAAATGGCGGATTTCGGGACATATAATTACACGGGCAATTAGTCCTGGGCCCTCGGATGAACTTCCAAAAATGCGATCTGGAACAATGGCCGCCATTAGCTTGTCCCGATCCGAGTGACCAAATGGGAAAAGGTCACGTTCTTATTGTCCCGAATGTCCTCTGGGTCAATAGGAAGACCGAAGAGATTAGTCGATCAATTTATGGGCCATTGTAGTTGCTCGTCTGCCAAATTCGTTGACATGAATCCAGACATAACAAGTGTGTTGACATTTTATACCATGTGTGCTAATATCGACGTATTCGTGCCAAAGACCATGGAAACAACGTGTTGACAAATGGCGATGACACATGTAAAAACATGTGGCTTGGTTGGCATGTTCTGCACCTGTTGACTGTTGTTTTGCAGAACAAACACCATGTGGATTTGTCATATAAAAATGTTATTGGCCATAAATTGACACGTTGACATGATCAACACATCGAGTGTTGAACACGTGTCGAAACATGTAAAACATGTAACTGTCTTATATTTGTACAAGACAAATGACATTCGTCGTAAATTGACACGTGGTCTTGAAAGTGTTCAAGAAGTGTTATGAAGATGACATTAACCAGAAATTGACACGTTGCAAGTTGTCACGAAAGTGTTTAAGACAATTCATAAAGATGACAACTAGAAAAAAAGATGTCTGAAATTGACATGCACATTGTCTTGAAAGTGTTCAAGAAGTGTTATGAAGATGACATTAGTTAGAAATTGACACGTTGTCTTAAAAGTGTCATAAAGATTACATTAATCAGACATTGACATTCACGTTGCAAGTTGTCTTGAAAGTGTTTAAGACAATTCATAGACAAGACAATCAAAAATTGACAAACTGCCTTGAAAGTGTGTTTAAAGACAAGTTATAAAGATGACATTAGTCAGAAATTGACACGTTGCCATGAAAGTATTCAAGAAGTGTAATAAAGATGACATCAATCAGAAAAAATATGTCAGAAATTGACATGCAAGTAGTCTTGAACGTGTTCCAGAAGTGTCACAAAGATGACAGTCAGAAATTGACATTAATCAAAAACCAAAAAAAGATGTCTGAAATTAACATGCAAGATGTCTCCAAGGTGTACAAAAAAGTGTCATAAAGATGACACTAATCAGAAGTTGACACGTTGTCGCGAAAGTGTTCAAAAGTGTCATTAAAAATGACATTAGTCAAAAATTGACAAGTTTTCTTGAAAATATTAAATAAGTGTCATAAAGATGATACCAATCAGAAAAAATGTCTGAAATTGACATGCAAGTTGTCTTGAAAGTGTTCAAGACATGTCATAAACATGACCATCAAAAATTGACAAACTGCCTTGGAAGTGATCAAGAAGTGTCATAACAGTAAAAATGGAGACATGCAAGACAACTTTCCTGTTTATGTATTTTGCCAAAAAAAAATGCTAACACATTTTACTCCGTTTCCCAAACCCCAATTTCCAGACATGTCATTAAGATGTCATTTGTCAAAAATGACACATTGCTAGCTTAAAGTCGAAAAGTGTCAAAAACTTCCCACATGAAAATGTCAATTTGTTTAAAAACCTACCTCGACCCGCACAAAAACCATAAGTTATGTAAAGGCTAGGCAGTAACCAAACAGTCCGATTAATTAAAAATCCATTAGCCAAGTGATGTTTACACAAGTTTTTTTTAACAACTTTTCCTCAATTTTCCAAATAGCCTGTCATAATTTCATCATATTTGTCACGTCAAAACGCCACTTTTTTTAAACATTTGTTAAACCATTTTTAAGTGACATGTCCCTTATGGTCCGCCATGTTGAACGTGACGAATTGATAAATGGTTATTTTATAATAAGTCACATGGCATCTTGTTTTCCGGACATCCTCTTCGAATTGTTCTCGTCTTGACCTCGTGACCTCCTCCCAAAATGCTAATATAGCAATCAATTTCTGCCCCATTCAATGTAAATCGACTTCTCGTTTATTTTCATTATTGTCCTAGACTGGAACGAAGACAGATTTGTCAGATTTGTCATCGAACAACAACAGGTCATGAATATGCAAATGAGAAAAGTCTTTTTTTTCTGGCCAGGGGTCGCTCGTTAATTCCGTCTACTAAGTACGATTTATCTGTGTCCTTTTTTCATAATTAAAGCATACTTAATTGGAATTTGCAGGAATTACGACCTATTCTTTTGCTTAATTACTTAATCTTAATTTGATTAATTTTCCCTCTCTGGTGTCCATGAACCCATTAATTTGTGGCGGAAAATGGCGTGCCTCTTCTTAAATTACAGTCGTGCTAATAAAATAAATTGAGCAAAAAGCTCAAAAATGCCTGGCCACGTTTTTAACCCAATTTTACATTTATAACACCTTATTGGTGGGTTAATTACTTTGTGAGAAGAAATAATTAATGGTTTCATTAATCCAGGATTTATATGCCAGACGAACACTCAGTCAATCTCTCAAATCATGGCAAGTTAATATATACGTGTAAATGACAAAAAAATTAAATGGTCAAAAATCTTTTGCGGAAATAGGTGAAAAATGAAGAATTGAAACCCCAATTTTTATTTTGTGAATCAATGAAAAAGACAAATTCCATAGTCAATTTTAAAAATTTCATGACTTCAATGATGTGCATGTGGCAAATTGGTGTACAATTTTTCACATTATTTCACAATCAAGAATCTGATATTTTTCACAATTTTTCACATGCAATAACCGGTTTTTTTTCATATGAAAATATCTACTTTTTCCACATTTTTACCCAATATTTCTGAAAAAAAATAGCGATTTCAAGAGCTCTAACAGTGCATATCAACCTACAGGTCGCCACCCACCTAAAATATTGAGAACGCCATGGGCCACTTTTTTTTTTTACAAAACTAGACCACAAATAGTGGATTTCAACTTGCTTTTCTAAAAAAAATGTATTAGGTACAGTTTAATATCAATGTTTAAGAGAACGCCTTTGGGAAATTTTTTTTTATTTGGACCAAAAAAGGATTTCAAGTGTATTTTCATGGAAATGATTTTTTAAAGACATCCTAAATTGTCATTTTTAGTCAATTATTCACATAAATTGTCATTTTTACCCAATTTTACAAAGTTCAATTTATGTGAATTTTTACAAAATTCACATAAATTGTCATTTTGTCATAAAGTCAAATTTCTCATAAATTGTTATTTTAACCCAATTTTTCACATGTTTCACACAAGGATATAAATTTTCACATTTTTCGCACTTCGCCAATTTTTCTCATAAATTTTTCACAAACATTGTCATTTTTACCCAATTTTACAAAGTTCAATTTATGTGAATTTTACAAAATTCCCATAAATTCTCATTTTAGTCAATTTTTCTCATAAATTATCATTTTAGTCAATTTTACTCATAAATTGTTATTTTAACCCAATTTTTCACATGTTTCACACAAGGATATAAATTTACACATTTTTCGCACTGGTCACATGTCTGCATGACTTGAATTTCATTTCATGACTTTTCCATGACCTTCGAAAACTTCACATTCAGCATTGCAAATTTTCTTTCGCAAACAAGAGACTGCATCAGGGATAGATTTCGGGAAACCAATTTCCCCAAACAAATTTCGCAAATTTCGATCAATAAATTTAACAAATCCAAACAAAACCCCTAGTTTTTATCGTGTTGTTTTTGGGTCCCAAATTAGACGACAAAAAGCCCTTTGTTTGGCAGGCAGGCAGCCATGACAGGGTGTTATCGTCTCTGCCAAAAGGAGAAAAAATTCCCCAAATTGGTTTCCAAAACGTCTGATCTCATATCCGTCAATTGGGTCGCGCAAAACCGGAAATTGTCAACGTTTCCATCGCCACCTACAGTGATGTAACGCAATTAGACAAATCCCATTTTAAACGGCTTTTCCCCTCCCACTTTGCACTCGTCTTTAATTTAATGAAAACCTGGATATTTGACTAGAATTAACCTATATCAACTCAATTATCGCTGGCAGAAATGCGATTTCGCAAACAGTCAATATTGATCCACTGGATCCCTTAGAAGGGGGTGCATGTGGGGGGGGGGTCCCCTCGATCCCCTGGGCTAATGGCGTTCGACTGAAGCAAATCCAATTTGGGACTGGAGAAAATTTCATTATTTTCACTCGCAATTCATGCAAAAGGCCTTTTGTGTCGAAAGCCCTTTCACCGAATCAATTGGTTGCTTTTGGGACGAGAAGAAGAAGAAGAAACGAAATCGGGACGAGTATAAAACGAAAATTGGCAACGTGCGAAAAAAGAAGAGAGATAGAAAAAAAAAGTAAAAATAAAATGAAATGAAATAAAGTGCATCTGGCTGTATTTAAGAAATTGAATTAAATCGACTGAATCTCGCCAGCTAATCTACTGCGATTTCCGGTTAATCGAACTGCGGCTATCTACAGTATGGGGTTTGAAATGCATTGGGAAGGAAGATTGAAAATTTAATAGTTAGAATGGGAAATTGTTTACTGTCAATAATGTTAACTGGAATTTTAAACATTGCCCATTCGGGTTGGAGTTTTCAGGTACATTGTTTTCTTGTTTATACATTTTAATTCATTTCTGGTAGTTTTCTGTATAATTTCGGTTATTTTTGCAATATATTTCCTGTTTTTATGGGGATATTTTTAGTTATTTTTCTCCGATATTTATAACGTTTTTGCATCGTATTGCCAGTTACTAGTTATTCTCCAGCATAGGTGTTTATTTACAGCAAAGTTCTGGTTATTTTTCTAAAATATATTTCTAGTTAGTTCCCAATGTCACTGTATTTTTTGTTATTTTTCTATTATATTTCCGACTATTTTTCAGTGTATTTCTAATTTGTTTGTTTAATATACAGTATACACTTTTGGCACGAAGTTCATGAACTTGTGTGTGCTAGCCAGAATTACATATTTGTTAATATTATTAATGAATTACAATGTTCATTTATGAAGCATGGTTTTACAACAAATAATTGTCACACGAATTGTTACGCCAAATGATTGTCTCATTATGCATGATAAAATCACTGAATTAGATCTTATCATTTTTGCTAGTATTAAATGATTATTCTTATTTTATGTAAGTGTCAATGAGGTAATTTTTAGCACTTTTTTAAATTTATTTTGCAATTTAATAGAGAGGGGCATTCTGACAATTTATTAAAGACTTTTGGAATATTATAGCAACTTTCTCATTATTTTCTACAGTGTATTTCAGTCATTTTTATATTTTATTTCAGGCCATTTTTCTATCATGTACCTAATCCGTTTCCATAAATTTTTACAAATAATTTCTGATGTTTTTCTGCATTTTCTAACATTTACGATGAACTTTGACGATTTTTTGATGATTTTTTTACGATGATTATTTTTCGTGTTATTTTACGTAAAAATCTTATTTTATAGCATTTATCTACTTATCTTCAAGCACGTCTCTGTTTATTTTTGTCTCGTATACTTCTGGTCGATTTATTAAGTTTACTAACATAAATCCAGTTATTGTGCGATTGTATTTAAAGCTACATTTCCAGTTAATTTCTGCTTTTTTTTTTTACATTTTTCAAGCATACTTCCATTCATTTTTAGGATATGCCTAGTTACATGTATATTCGTGTTGAGTTTCTAGTGATATTCCTATATTAAATTTCTAGCTTGTATGTCGACCCGTCATTATTATTTGCAGTGTTTTTCTCCTTATTTTTCCGATATATTTCAAAATATCTTCTAGCAAATTTATGATTTTTTTTTCTAGAATATATTACTAGTCATTTTTAGGATAATTAGAGCTTTTATATACGGTACAACTGCAATTTTTCCAGTAAATTATTTCACAAAATACTAATAACACTAATAATAATAAATTTATTATATAATATTAAAATATTATATAAAATATAAAATGTTTACATAAAATATTAATATAATAATAATAATAAGTGGAAATTTCAGAAAAAATAATCATGAAACGGGACATCACTATAACATTTAAGTTAAGAAAATTACATTCGTATTAAATAACAGTTCACATGCGTTTCAGAATACCAAAAAATGCTTTTGACAAAAATTTCAAGCCCTTAGTAATTTCAGACAGCTTTCTGATAATACATTTAACAAAAAGACAAATCTCAGTACCAACATTCAAATTGAACGTTTAAACACCTAATGCACATCACCTCAGTCAAGAAATCTTACGTTTTTATACCTACAAATTTTGCCGTCAGATGTCGCCACTCGCATGCAGTTAGCGCCCCCTGGCGGCGAATGAGGCAATTAACGTGCGTGTAATTAACGGCTAATTATCCGAGTCGCGGGTCAAGAATAAAAAGAGGCCAATAGACTTTGTGGTATAAGATATAACGCGCATAATGTCCAGGTGCAAATAATCATATTTGTAAAAATGCACCTGTAGCAATAGGTAGAGAAAGAGAGGATCGCGCCCCATTAAAAATCGTCATTTTTCATCCATTCTTTGTCACTAAACAAATCAGCAATTAACACGTTTTTGGAGAACGGATATAATGGGCGAAACACACGCACTCGATCATTAATTCCCGTCTCAGAAAATTAAACGTTTTCAAATAGAGAACAACAAAAGTACGTTTGAAAAAAATGCACTCAGTTCCATATGCTCCGTCATCCGACAATAATTTCATTTTAATTGAGATATTTTATGCCGCGGAAGGCTGTAAATAAATAATTATCTTCGTCGCATCAGGATGAGGATGTTGATACCCCGAAAATTATAATATAATAAAAAAAATTGACCAAAAATTGCCAGGCAGCGTGAAGGAAACAATGGGATTTGGCGATGGTGGGACAGTGCTGCCCTCTATGAGGATAATGTAATCAAACCTAACTCACCATTTTCAATAGAATTGAATACGACGAAATAAAGTCAGCAGTAAAATTTATAAAATTGTTGGCACTACAGGTGAATGTAGGTGGTGAATTATCGTCATTGTACATACATTTTAACTTGTATGCAATATTTTATTTTTGGTTGAAAAAACTACCTATGCGTTTGATTTTCAAGTGATTTCAGTTCAATTTTGAGGCGAATTTTGGTCAAAAGTACGATTAAGATTTCAGTTAAAATATATGAATAAATATCTATTAACCAAAAATGTCAGCACTTGTCCTTGATAGGAAAAGTTTTAAGTCGGAAAATAAAAACGTTTCAAGTTAAAGATTATAATAATAAAAAAATTCATAACATCCTTTTTTGACCAAAATTCGTAACATTTTAATTTTTGACAAAAATTTCTACCTTTTTATTATAATTTGTTGATAAAAATTCCTAAGATCGCATGTATTTTTGACAAAAATTCATATTTTCATTATATTTTTATGATAAAAGTTCATAACATTTTATTGCATTTTTGACAAAAATTTATATTCTATAATATATTTTTGGCTAATTCATGAGCTAAATTCATATTTTCATTCTCGACTAAAGTTCATAACATTTAATTGTATTTTTGACAAAAATTATTAATTATATTATTTTTGATGAACGTTCTTAAAATTTTATTATATTTTTGTCACAAAAATTCCTAACATTTAAATTTTTGACAAAAATTTCTACCTTTTTATTATAATTTGTTGATAAAAATTCTTAACATCGGAAGTATTTTTGACAAAAATTCATATTTTATTATATTTTTATGATAAAAGTTCATAACATTTTATTGCATTTTTGACAGAAATTATTAATTTTATTATTTTTGATGAACGTTCTTAATATTTTATAATATTTTTGACACAAAAATTCCTAACATATTAATTTTTAACTAAAGTTCAAAACATTTTATCATATACGTTTCAAGAAAAGTCCATAGCATATTCTTACATTCGACAAAAATTCAGGAATTTTTTTTATTTTTAGAGGAAAATTCATAAAACGTTATTGATATTATTGACAAAACTCATAACAAATCAACAAAAGTGCATTTTACGAATTTCAATCAAAAATTTCTATCTGCTCACAAAACATTTCTTCACATTATCCAAATTGAAAAAGCTACTTTAATAATTAAATAAAAGTCTATTTTTTGTGAAATAATTACCCCAAGTTATTTTCACTCAAAATGTACACAGGTTCATTAGCATAGACAAAAATGTCATTAACTTATTTTTCTAGGACATTGCTTGATAAATTACAACTAATGAGTTTATAACTAATGAAATAGTTGATATAATTTTAAAATTATAACTATATTCCATGACTATGTTCAATCCTACAGGCCACGTTCAACTTATATCATCACAAAGTGATGATTTTTCAGACACTCCTCCCCAATTGATGACATCATCATTAATTGACCGAAAATTACTAATTTTCAATTTTTTTTTTTTTTTTTTTTTTTTTGCAAAATCAAGTAATGGATTTTAACCCAAATTTTTATTTCAAACAAGCGATGACTCAAAATGTATTCCCTAGCAGGGTGGAGGCTTCCGGAAGCGTGACGTCACATCCGATTTCGGTAAGTCCCCATCAGATGTAAAAGTTAATTACGCTCGAGTGCATCTTGTCAGATTGATGAGGGTGGAAACGCTGTTATCACCGTGACGTCACTTCCCGTCGGGCCGGAAGTGCTTCAATCAGGCGTGTTCTAGGACACGTTCGAAATGTTTTCAGATGGGACAACGTGACATTGCAGAGTGCATAAGGAAATTTGCTACTCAATTTCCCCGACTTTCCTTGACCAAATCCTATTAATTTCACTGACTTATCAAATAAAAAATGTCACGCGTAATTAAAATTAACTTTATCCGCAATACTACGATTAAATATATTTTTTGTATTTCTCTGTCAGGATGACTAGCCAAATCTTCGATCGAATTTCCCTGACTTTTCCAGGTTTTCCAGACACTTTTTTTTTGGAAAAATTCCAGAAAATTTCAAGAAACAATTTATACGGATTTGATCCGAGCAAATACACCATATGGCGTGAATTTTAGAAATTATATATGTGATCACGAAACGATGGAATTAGCCCACAATATTGTAAGAAGAAATGATAATATTAAAAATTAAGCGACAATTTTTGGACAATTACGAGAAATATTGGATTTACTGAAATCTTGTAAGAAAATTTAGTAATATTAATAATTAAGCGACAATTTTTGAAAAATTACAAGAAATATTGGATGTACTTTGGATTTACTGAAATCTTGTAAGAAAAATTTAGTAATATTAATAATTAAGCGACAATTTTTGAAAAATACGAGAAATATTGGATTTACTTTGGATTTAATGAAATTTTTGAAAAATTACGAGAAATATTGGATTTACTGAAATCTTGTAAGAAAAATTAGTAATATTAATAATTAAGCGACAATTTTTGAAAAAATACGAAAAATATTGGAGTTACTTTGGATTTAATGAAATTTTTGAAAAATTACGAGAAATATTGGATTTACTGAAATCTTGTAAGAAAAATTCGTAATATTAATAATTAAGCGACAATTTTTGAAAAATGACGAGAAATATTGGATTTTTAGTGTATTAATATTAATAACGATTGAATCACTAATGGTTGAAACCACTAGATCTCAAACCTTGCATTTTTGAGGACATCTTTGAAATAATAAAAAAATCTTATAATGACGGAAACGCCGTAGGCGACATTTTTTTAACAAAAATAATGCATCTTAGGTGAATTTTTCATAAGGAAAATTAATGATAACGATAATAAATGATAATGAAAATGCCGTAGGCGAAATTTTTATAAAAAGTAGATCACAAATACAGCTTTTCCA
>JAQGAF010003972.1:0-15665 GCA_034687865.1 Kryphioiulus occultus
AAAGTGAAGCACAAGCGCTGCTATTGGCTCATCTCAGAGCCCTCCGTTGGGAAGGAGTCTACCAATCCAATCCAATCAAAGCCATTGTTGCTCCTTTTCAGGTTACAGGGCCGACTGGCCGAATCTTCAATTAAATTCCCCTGACTGACAAAATACCCTAAGTATAATGAAAAATGATTTTTACAAATATGGCGAAAAATTAGGAAAGTCTAGATCACGAACTGGGTGGATTGTAGCCCAGAGTTTAGTCGAATGATATTTTTAAACATTCGCAGAAAATAGTCTGAACAATTTTTGTGTAATATGTTTTATTACTACTAGACGATCTCCAAATTCACCTTTCTTCAGAAAGATTTTGAGGAAAGTGGTGAATTTCAAATGTTTTCTCAGCTCTCGAGGCTTTGCTGCCTTACGAAGAATCGTCATCTGATGATGATGATGACGACGACGATGACGACGACGTCGATGAAGTTGAAGATGCTGATGATATTGAAGCTGGAGGCGGTGGTGCAATCGGGGTTTTTGGCTGAGATTTCAAGTGTTCTCGCAGCTCATCTCTAAACATTTGAACAAAGATTAGAACTAATATAATTAACCACAATATTTCATTGAATGCATATCATGTAACAGCTTACGTTAAGCCTCCCAATCCAATTGACGTAAAGAAATTAATCGCAAATCTCGTACTGCATGGATTATCTCGTGGAAACAGTCCTGCAAAAGCTTCTTGAAGAGTCCTAATAAGGAGAAAATTGTACTATTAATATTATTGAAACCATTCCTCCAAGGGAAGCCCCACAAAAGAATTAAAAAAATGAACTTGCGCATCTTTGACACGTTTATTTAGTTTTGGCAATCCCATGTACTCCGACAGCTCTTGAAACAGAATTTTTATGAATATCCGGCTGGATGATGTAGTGTCCTCTTCGTTCAATTTTATGTGCCGCAATACCTGTAATGAACAAGGAAAACTGTAACCAGAGTAGCGCTGTCTTATTAAGATAGGAAACGTATTAAAAAAGCATGCTCTACCGTCCAATTGATAGCATCGGTATGAATTAAATGAGCGAAAAGTTTGGCAACATTTCGAAGTTTATTAGTTTCGAGGCGATGAATTGTATCGTAGGAGTCCCGAAAAATGGTCTCGAATGGCTCGACGTAGGCCTTATTCAATTGGCAGAATCTCTGGAGAATAAAGGTTAATAAATTTGCAACGGTTGCAAATACAATTTTTGCATATGCCATTTAGAGAAGACCTTGCAGTGAAATGTAACATACTTGGGCTAACAGACCATAAAATTTTTCATAAGTCCTTTGTTGAGCGCAACAATCGAGAATCATGTGACATAACTCAACCTAGAAAAGAAATTCAACAACCATTTTTCATAGACTGAATCCAATTTGTAAGACACCAATAAACAGCACCAACTACCTCTTGTCCTGGTTTTAGTTCCATCTTCAACAACTTGTGAGCACACTCTTCATATTCCAAACTAGACTGAATTGTTAAGTAAATGGTACGTCGTAACGAAATCAAGTTAGTTTCCGTGTTGTCCACAATGGTTTGGTCACCTGGAAAATGAATATTGTTAAGAAAAATTCCTTTCAATATGGTTTAAGCTTCGAAATTTTTCTTTACCATCCCCATCCTCGTCTTCTTCCTCAGAACTGCTTTCTGTCCCACTTCCACCGGATTCATCGTTGTCGCTGCTTTCGTCCAAAATTTCTAGAAATTAATTAAAACACAAGTCTGACGTTATGATTTCCCTGTAACAACAAAAGTACTTTTATTTCAGATAACAATTATGACCGTGCACCTTTCCGGATGGTTTTGTACTTTTCTTCATTGGCCCCATACTCAGAATCATGCTTAAATACATCTGGAATAAATCAACAAAACATGTCAGTTTATTTATAGGAATAACTATAACAAATATATTTGATAGGCAAATTAAACAAACTTAAAATGTCTTCTCCATCAGTGACGTCTTCTAAAAAGATTCTATGAGTAAATTGTTCTTCTTCTTCCACCAGATCTAATCCGTCGAGAACAGATGGATGGTCCTAAATTAGAAAGAAATGGCTTTTTATAACGAATCACTTGCAGACAGGGTCCTCGCAGGTTAAGTGACATGATAGCAATTACTCGAGTAAACCTTCTAACGTACCTTAAAGCCATCTTTTCGGATTGCAAACATAACTTCTATCATATAAAAAACACGCTGCTCCAGCTGACCCTCGTGAAGAATGCTCCGCAACCGATCGAATATGCCTAAGAAATTCAACAAGAAATGGGAATAAATCGATAGCCGTTACAATTCAAAACAATAATTTTATGCAGCACTTTACCATGAATGCCCTTAGGTGCTACTTCGGTAAGTTTAGCACCACATTCTTTTAAAAACCCTATTGCAACTTCCACAGAGTCATTAGTTGGGCTTTGAAACAATAAATACAAAATTTCCAATGCAACCAATTCGTGTGCCTGAAATTGAACAAAAATAATGCGCCTTTATTAGAAAAGTATTGCAGTTCCATTACTTTGTTCGAAACGTTGAATTTACCATAACATTATTTGCCCCGAATTCACAACGACAATCACAATTCCTACTCACCACTTGTTGATTTACGAGATGCGCGATGAATCTTGTTGCAGACAAGCAGATGTCTTTATTATTTCTTCGAAAACCTCGACGGAATAACAGGACGAGCCTAGTCAAAATCAGCTCTCCGATTTGGGGAAACTAAGAAAATATTAACACAATTATTTACAAAGACCTCCCTTTAAAATGCTGTAACGTAACTGTACATGATAAAAAAAAAAACTTGCTTTGCAATTTATGATAGAGACCAAAGCTGCGTAGACGTGTGTAAAAGTTGGTGAAGCTGCTTGAGCTTGCATGATTGATCGGGCCAACAACCCTCGTCCTCGAATGATGTTTTCTTTGAATAATTCGCGCACAATAATTCCGATGTTGGACACGTTAACCTTATTGATTAATCCATTGATGCTCTTCTTCAAAGCTTCCCAAGCAAAGCGCTGATATGCGGCACTGAAAAAGTAAACTTCTTATTTAAGACTTAAAATAATACTTAAAAACTGTCACGTAGAAAGTTATATTCCAATTACGTCACACGTGGTTTTTGACCAAACTCACGATTAATATTTCAATGATTTAATCGTCCGTTTCACATGTATTTAAGAACCAATATAACCAGTAAATAATAAAATGACTTTCAAATCCTAAATGTGAACTACTTCACCTTTCTTTGTCAGTTAATGAAGCCTGCATCAAACGCAGCCGTGCTGGCGGAATATATGCACCACCAGTACGCATAGTGAGTGCTTCGCTGCCCTCGTTATCCCCAGCCTTTTTTTTGTTGGCAGCATCGGTTTCCTGTTCACCCCCGGCATCCTTTTTCTGTCGTGATTCCTTTCCGCTTGAAACGTGAGAATTGGGATCTTCATTTTCGGATTCCCTTCGTCGCCTATCTGAGCGCCTCTCCTTGTCGTGACGTTCTTCCCGCTCGTATTTGTTCCAATACAAATCTCGGTTTGCCTTTGTGTCGTCCCTCTGGCGATCGCTTTCCCGCTGACGCCTTTCCTTCCGTTCTCTATCGGGCGATCTTGATTTCTGACGGCGGGAGCGAGACTGGTAATCTTCTTGCCTGTCGTATCGACTGCTGTTCTTTTGATACCGTTCTTTACTCCGACTTCTAGAACGGTCATGGTCCCTACGATAGTTCCCGTGTCGCCCGTCACGCCTTTTGTCTCGCTTCTCGACATCTTCGGATTCAGAACTTGTGTGCCTCCGCCTCTTCTCCTCCCTTCGCCTTCGTTTCCTTCCGTCATCATTCGCACTTTCCTTCGGTCTCCGTTTCTTACCATCATCCGAATCGACTGAAGGTGACTTGCTCCTATGCCTATCAGACTCGTTTCTTTTCTTTGCTTTCGGCTGCTTTGAGGTTTCTTTTCCACTGTTCACTTCTCCATCAGATGAGCCAGCGTTCTCATAACCATGAATGCCTGGAACACTGAAAAGTTAAAATAACAAGAACATTTCAGTGAAGAGCAATGAGCAACGTCCAAATATACGCGCGCGCCTCTACAAAGCACAGGTGAAAAACGAGTGATACAATGTCTGTCCCACAAGTAAGTAAACCGATTTTTTTATTTAACATTATAAAAGACACGTGAAATTCCAACTTGTCTCTTTCAAATGTCCAAAAGTACCTGTTTCAACTCAATCGGTTGAGGCAGCTGCACCAAAATCACTCTTAGTACAAGCTTTCGATACGAGTTTTATCAAAGACAAACATCCCTACACGTGCGACTATTACACAATTTTAAATAAAAAATCAATACATTTAATTTTTCGGACACACACACAGATAGGCCTAGCCAAATAAATGAACAAGCCATACTCCTAGCACTAAAATTGAAAACTGACAGCGATAATAAACCTCGGCTTATCCAATAAAAGAAACGTCTCTCAACGTGAACATGTCGAGCGAATATACTATTAATAACTAAGAACTGCAAGTTTAATAAATCTATAAAAGGAATTACGCAGAAAATACGACAACTTACTCAACGGAATCCATGGTCAATGTTGGCAGATACGGCGCTCCAAATATCCTCATTGAGACGTCGTAAACCCTTTGTGGCGCAGCGCCCCCTACGTCTTCCCGCCAAAAATTGGGCGCGAAATAATAAGAATAACTTTGGTGTGGAACGGTCGTAGTCGTTGATGTCTTATTTTTAATCAAAGTGTTTGTGATTTTAGCAAATCTCCCAAGAAATGTCTGCAATCCAACCGCAGCTTAATTTCCCCGTTCGCAAGACGAGGTCTTCGAGTAAACGTGAGTCAACTGCTAATGATTCGCTCTATAAAATGCCAGTGCTCAGGACGCCAAGAAAGCATTTTCAAACCACAACAGGCAAGCAGTCTTTTCTTTATTCATTTTACATTTTACATTTAAACATTAATTTGTTTCGATCGGTTCAGATGCCTTGAAAACCGCTTATTGTTCGCCACCAAAGAAGCATAAAGATGACTGCCTCGCGTTGGACAACGAGGCGGCAATAAAAACAGACACATTATTATGCTCCCCATCAAAACGTTCACGTGAAGACAGAACCGTACGGATCAGCCCAAGAAAGAGCCCTCGGAACAAAGTCATCAGCCCGAGAAAAAGTCCTCGAAATAAAGGCAAATCTTCAAAATAATTTCATTGTTCATACTAGTGAGAAACTATAGCAAAAAATTTGAAAGTAACGAATCAACCTTGATGGATTTCAGAGAATCGGGCGGAACTCTCCAGTAAAAGTCCAGAAAAGTCACCCACGAAAACTGAGAAGAGATTTGTTCCAGTTCGCCTTTTCGCACCTGACTGTATGCATCTTCAGATAATGCGATCATTTGTCGCCAATTGCGTATTGCATCCATCAAAAATCTGTTAATTAAAATTTTTAGTGACCGCGTATCAGGAAGCGAAGCAGGCATTTTTGACGGGTTCGACTTCGAGTTTGCATTGCCGAGAGACCGAATTAAAAGTCATTAGCGAGTTTCTAGAAAGTCATCTGGTTGACGAGCTGCCTGGAAGTCTCTATATATCTGGAGCTCCAGGAACAGGAAAAACTGCATCCCTCAATCAAATCATGGAAGCTGTGAAAGTGAGTAATTTTTTTTTAAATATTGACAATTCTAATTGTGTTGTCAATATTATAAATCAGACTGTTCTTTCTACTTACACGCACTTTATACATTTTCAGTTTCAGAAGATTAACCATAAATGTGTGTTCATTAATTGCACTAACCTGAAGCAGCCCCAATCTATATACGAGCGAATATATGCGCAGCTAGCCACTAAAACTGAATCTTCGAGAAAAAATTCATCAGATTTTCGGAAACTCGTCGTGCGAATGTTAACCGACTCCGATAAAACCATGTACGATGAATCTCATGCTTTCAGAAATACCGTTCACTAAATTCAAATGGGTTAATTGTAAATAATTTCTTTTACAGCTTGTTGATCCTCGATGAAATCGACTACCTCGAATGTAAAGACCAGAGCATTCTCTACACCATATTTGAGTGGCCTGCACTGGAAAATTCGAAATTAGTTTTAATAGGTAAATGGAAGTTTAAAACGCTATTGATATGTCACGCTTTAATATCAATAGCCTACATTTCAAAATTGGACCTTTTCAATATTTAGGAATCGCCAATGCATTAGACTTAACCGATCGTACATTGCCGCGCTTGCAAACGCTACCTCAGTTCAAGCCTAAGTTGTTGCACTTTCCACCCTACTCAAAGGAGCAAATAACAACTATATTGCAACAACGAGTAAAAGAGGTAAATGGTAATCGTATTTTAAACTGTTTTGCTTGAAAAATTCCATCTAACATAGGTTTATCCATGACAGGTTTCCAGTGAAGCTCAAAGTCTTATAAAACTAAATGCACTGCAATTTTGTGCGAGAAAGGTTGCTTCGGTAGCAGGGGATATTCGTAAAGCTTTGGATGTATGCAGGTATTAAAACGCTCGCTTTTATTCAGAGAAGTAATTTGAGATTCAATTTAAAATTTATGCTGTTCGTTTAACAGGCGAGCTATCGAACTGGTTGAAGGAGAAGTGCGCAAACAGCAGATTTTACTACCTCGCACACCGAAGAGTGGTACGATAATCATGTTTCTTTAAAAAAAAAAAAATGTTGTTGAAAAAATTGTTTTTTAACGTAGCATTTGTGATTCTCAGCTTCACCTTCAAAAATTCCGAGCAAACCAAAAGTCGCCAAATGCGTCGATCTACCCTTAATTGCATCAATTTTAAACGACGTTTATGGGAATCGGATGACTAATGGAGGGCAACAGGATGGAAATGCACTACCGCTACAACAAAAGATTTTGCTGGGTGCCTTGTTTTTGATAATATCAAATGGAAAAGCAAAAGAAGTCATGCTGGGCAAAGTATGTATCCAACTGAAAGTGTATAATAATTTGGGTGCCTGGGAAATAACGACTGATTATCTGATTCCTTTCAGCTTCATGAAGTCTATTCCCGGATATGTAGAAAGCAGCGGGTTACGCAAGTTGATCAGTCGGAGTTTACGAATCTTTGCAACTTGGTGGAAGCGAGGGGTTTATTAGCCGTCAAGAAGAACAAGAACAATCGATTGTCCAAGGTACAATAATTGATCTAGTGGTATTGTCTGCCATTCAAAGAACTACCAGTGTATGGGAGACTGATCAGAAATCTTTTCAGGTTAGTTTATCGGTGAACGAATCCGATCTACAATTTGCTCTACAAGACAAATGCCTATTGGCCGCAATTTTAACCGACAAATCCTGTCTTTCTTGATTCGCCAGGAAGACTGGACTGTACTTGTCTAACTGTTTTTGAGATGTTTATTTGCAAATGTTGATTTATAGAGATAAGAAATAATGAATGGAGCAAGCAGACTGTCATATTTTACCAGAGCATTATTATACGTACAGTGTTTAACTAAGCATGAAATAAAAACAATGTGCTATTTATACTTACATCTTTTATTTATTAATACGTTGCTGTATTTCAAGATTACAACTTGAAATTAATACCTTATTACGTTGAGGGGACTTTCGACTAAATGTACGTGTATTTTTATTGCGCTGGTATTTTATGGGCAGCCCTCGTTACCTTTTATAAAGCGTGATATGGGGAGTGATGAGCCAACAGTAAAGCAGGCGTTTAGGGTGAGATAACGTGCAACATGGAAGGCGATTTCGGGTAAGTTTTAAGCATATTTCACTGAAACTAAAAGAATGATGATTTCAGCAACGGTGGTATGATTTATGTCCATTTGGTATGATCTCGCATCTCAAATGATAACATTGTCATACATGCAGTATATAGCTGTTTCTCATATATGGATTGTATATACTCGTACTACTACATGTACACTTTCTTGGAGTTTCAATTACGTGTTGCTCGTAATAAAAACTTTGTGGATGAACAGCAATATGCATTATTTTTTTTCTGCAGAAATGAGTGTCGAGATCTTCTCGTTAAACTGAAATCGACTGTGGAGGTGTTACTGGGAAATCACACCACAAATGTTTGGAATACTTATGGTGGGTTATCCCGTTTAACAACTGTAGTCTGCAATATACTCAAGCATCGGTTGAAAAGAGACCAAGTTGGTGATTTTGAATAAAAGTTACAATTGAATTGCACTATAGCTTATTTGTATATATATAACAAACTACTTACTGTATTAGCTAATAAGCTGTATACGAGCGAGGCAAATATTGCGGGTTTATAATTAATCTACACCATGTCTTTTTTCGCGATCAAAGGGACTTAATGCCGATTGCTGGAACTTTATCATGGGGCTGCGTGTTTTGATACCAACTGTTGCTCCGTGGTTGGAACGACATCGGTTAGCCACAGAAGGCAGCTCTGACCGCAGCTATCTTTGGATTCAGCAACTTTTACAAGAACACACGCTTTCGACATATTTGAAAGTGCTTCTCGATGATCACAACCACCTGAAGACATGTTACCTGGGTAGGCAAATTCTGACTTTACAATCTGCTCAGTTGTTTCCATGGTTTTCATAAAAGCTTCGATCGGGTCTTGTCGATTACGTTTTCCAATATCTTACGTGGTATGAAGCGGATTCAGATCAAATGAACGTTTTTTATCCTGACTTTCTTAGTTGGAGCATTCCTCAGGATGGGACCTTACGGAGAATCTTTGTTGACTTGCCTAAAAGCTGTAGAAAATAACAATCTACAATTGCTAGCTCGACTCGAACCAACTCTGGTATGTTATCAACGCCCATCTAAAAGCTAGTTACATTCGTTGATTACACCGTTGATTATTCGTACGTTATTTTCATGAGCAGCTGGTGGCCGATCATGGAGCAGTTTCGGCAAGATCAATAGGCTTTACGAGGAGCCCATCGCTTCCTGACCGGGTATCTAGCATTATGCAACATTATCAACCAAATGAGGTTTCACCATTTGTTGCCACCTGTTACCTGCAAAACGAAGCCAGGGTGCCCCATCGAGTGTTAGTGAGCTACGATGGTCACTTGCGTCGAACGTGCCCCGTTGATCCTTCCAAGGGTACTTACTACAGGGAACGGTGTAGGCCTAATAGCCATCAAATGGAAAAACAAACTGATGAAGATTTTACGGGTTGGCCATCAGATACGTCGAACTCTAGGCCATTCCCAAAATCGTGCACCTGGGATAGTGCTTTGGCATGGCAACATACTGTTAATTCGAGTGACCAAAAACCAACATCATTCACTTCAGACACAGTGGTTAACACTGCTCGTTCTTTGAGTTATGATTGTTTACATCTTACTCCAGAAAAAACTATGCCATTATACAGTGCTTCGGCAGATAAACGTCTTACAAAGTCAATGCCTAGTGTGCAAGAGGGGACAAGCTTGGTGGAACTTCCTAGCAGTAATCGTAAACTTCGCGATGGGTCAGTTAACCCAAAAGAGACAAATTCTTCTATGTCTAAGAAAACTGCGTTTAATGCACCACCGGAGAATTCATCGCAGAAGGATGTTTGCATCCCAACAAAGATTACCTCGGGTGTGCTACAACCTGCCCTTAAAATGAGCTCGCCATCCGCATCCACAAGTCGGGAATTCAGCGAAACAGAAATCGAATCAAAGAAAACTGTCAGTCCTCAACACAAATTCACGAAGAATGCCCAAAAATCTGTGGCAAGCACGCCACATCTGCACAGATCGCCCACCCACGCGAGGTCAAAATCTGACATCGGAATAATTCGAAATGTCGCGGATACCATATACGAAGGGGAAGTGAATAGCTACCGTATGCCGTGTACGATTCCCATGTCTTCTTCCTTGCCGACGATTCTACCCGATGATGCGGAATCTTCCCGTCCATTGGCTGATGGTATATGGAAATGTGAATGTTTATTGGATGCTCCCTAACACTGTAAATAGACTTAAGTTTACCTTTAAAACATTTTTCAGAGTACACCACCCCAATTTTCAAGAGACCAATGGAAGGTCAGTCGCTGACAAGCTTCCTATCGTCGCAAGACTTTCGAACTTGCGCAGAACTAGACAAGGTATTGACATTTTTTTATTCGACACACTCGACATACCGATTCGGGCGCTTACCAAATTCTCGTTTTCTAGGAAAATGCACATTTTAGCATTTCTGAAGCCCTGATATCGGCAATCGAACAAATAAAATGTAACCAAATGCTCAAAATAGCGGAAGAACAAGATGAGGAAAGTGACGATGAGGAAATAAAACACCTCAAACAGCGAATTCGAATCAGACGCCGAGAACGTCTGCAGGAGGTACAGTCATTATCAAGTTGATCAGTCATAATCGACAAGCTCTTCATTACTGAATATTGGAATTAATTTTATACACGATCACATCGAAGATGTCAACTCCTCATTACTGATTTTACAAATTTTCATTTTACATGAACAGAAAGTGGTATATCAGAATCCTCAGCAGCTTTTGAGTGATGGCTGCACAGACAGTAAGTAATAAATGGTCGATTTTTGTCCTGGGTTACTGCAGTAATTTTCTGCAATTTTCTGTTTCATTTCGAATTAACAGCAACAACCAGTCAAAGCCCATCTCCACGTAGCACCTCCTCGGACAACAAATCTGGTACGTTATAATGTAATAGCAATTGGGAGATCCCATGCACGTACTGTAAATTATCCTCGAACCATGCCTCACGTTTCACCCGTTAATATTTTTGTCATATTTTCAGATGAAAACACATCCGACAGTATTGACCCAATAGATTTATCTGGTAAAGCAAGATTGACAGAAATTCCACCAAAAATTGATAGTTGGGCAAATTTATGCAAGCATACTTTGAATTTATCTAACAGATGGAAGTGAAATAGACAGCAAGCTAAGCACGCTACACGAATCTGGATTGTCATTGTCAATGGCATCATTATATTCTGATGCTGATATACAGCGTCCTGTGGCCGCGACACAATCTCCGTCGCACGAGATATCAGAGAAAAGGTCGGTCCGTGAACACGTGCTGGATTATCTACTTTGAATTGCATAGCAGTTTACCGATTGTTGCTATGTAATCCCCATTAACAATGCATTGTTTCAAAAGCTTCGTTCAAAGATTGTAATTCCTTTACAATAGGGAGACGTCGGTTGCAGAGAGTAATGTCTCGTACGTATCGGCCGAATCCGTAGCCTTAAGTTTAATCAGAAAATTCTCCGAAAAGCAGCTTCCAAAAGCATCCGATCTCGAGTGGTTGGTTTCTGAACAGGATGCTCCACAAAAGGTTAATTGTTAGGAAATTGCATCTCAAATAAAATTGGAATTTGGACCGGCGGTCTTAATGATTTTGACAAATTTATCAATAGTTATTGCCCTTGCCCATGTCGTGGCCAGTTTCCCCGGATGATGCTGAGAATGTGAAGCAACATTTGCAGGTAATGCCAGTACCTAGTAAAATGTTATTAACTCGAGCATGGGATATTTCACGCTCCCTTGTCTAAACAGATGCGTCTGCGAGGAAATTTGGAATGGGCTCCACCCAGGCAACAAATAATCTTTAATATACACCCTACCCCTCAGTAAGACATCACGATTTTCACTCATGAAAAGTTTCAGGAAATACGAATAAACTCGCTAACTTGTGATTTTGTTTCAGAAGAAAAGTCATCATGGCTAAACAGAATTATCGATGTGCAGGATGTGGCACAAAAGTTGAGCAAGGTAGATCTTATCCCATATCTTCAAAATTCAGCCAATTCACAAAAACAAATTAGTAATCAGTGTACGGTTTTTCCAGGTTTCATGAAGAGATTTCGTTACTGCGAATACCTCGGAAAATATTTTTGCCAGTGCTGTCACAATAACTGCTTGGCTTACATCCCTGGACGCATACTGCGTAAATGGGATTTCAACAAATATTACGTGTCGAATTTTTCACGGGACCTGTTACACAAAATGTGCAACGATCCACTGTACGACATTAGTGATGTAAATCCTGCTTTATATCGACGTGTTAAGGCTTTGCATCAAGTGCATCAATATCGCCTTCAGCTACATCACATAAAAGACTTCATTCGTGCTTGCCGAAATTGTCCGAGGTACTTTCGTCGCAGCATAAAATCAATTCTGCTACACATCAAAATAGCTATAAAATTGTGTTAAATCCTTCGTGTGTTTTTAAGCTTGGCTGAAGAATTAGATAAACAGCCCAATCATCTATTTAATCACCCTCACCTTTACTCTTTGGTGGACCTTATCCAGGTGAAGAATGGTGAAATGTCAAATCTACTCAAACCAATGTTGGGTCAGACTCTTGCACATGTTGCTCACTGTGAGGTGAAACATAATAAACATTGACATCATGATTTTTAAATACTTTCAGGGCTTTACAACAAGAGTGGAATTCAATGCCCTCTATTGTTATTCAATGCATGGCAATTAACACCCTACAAATTAAAGAAAACGTACATTGCAATCCATAATTTACCCATTCCACGTTCATCTTGTTGTAAACCCCACTGAATAATACGTATTATTAACCAAGTAACATTTTTTTCTTTCTACTGTAGTTATGCCAAGCAAGAGGTTTCTTTTGCGAATTTTGCAAAAACGACCAAGAGGTCATTTTTCCGTTTCAACTCGTTAAAGTCACTCAATGTCCAGGTATGTCTACAAAATAAAAACTTGTAATCATTTAAAAAATGCATCTTAAAATTCTTTTAGCAAAATTAACTCCTTTTTGTTTTTAGCATGTTGGTCGTGCTACCACACTGAGTGTTATGTTCCTGAAAAGTGTCCTAAATGTTGTCGAATTGAAAGTCGGTAAGTTCAAGTGCAGAGATTGACGAGACAAATTACCGACATTGCTGTGAGACTGACTGAAGTTCTCTCATTGTCAGGAAACAACAACTACTCCAAACAGAAGATGATTCTGATTAACAGAATTTTATTACAGATTAACGGTTGTGCCAATGAAAAATACTTAAAACAGCAACACCAGAGTCAAAACTTGTTGTGATTGACAAGTTAAAACGGAATTGTTCACTACGATCAGATAGGACACGCATTTGGCTACATGGTGAAATGCTCTTATAGATTTTGTGAATATGAAGATGTGATACATTGAAATAGCCTAAGATGTAAATTAGTTGTTAATAAATAATCTACATTAACCTGTTAGTTGAGCTTTACATCTTTATGGTTTACAAAATATGGTCAGAACATCGGTGGCAGAAACACTTCTAGATCTACTTTGGTAGTTAAGCCATTTTTGCATATATTCTACATTTGAAAAATGATGGACGATTGGCTAAATATGCAATGACAACCCAAATTTGTTAAAATAAGCCACAGTGCAAAGTAAAAAATGACACACAGTATGGGCTAACAACTAAAATGAGAGAAAGTAATGTATTGCAGTAACGAGCAACGTGCAAATCATCACAATTGCACAATGTGATTTCTTCAAAACATGTACAGGTATGGCCCATCAAACATCAAAGTTTGCAGAGGATAATTTAGCACGAATGTAACACGTTATCGTCGAAGTCACTGACTAGTTTTCTTTAGCTCAATTTAAAAGCTGGCAGTAATACAATATCGAAGTCAAGTGGACATTTTGACAAATTATGTCTTCCAAAGGATTAATCAGCACTGTATTCAACAACTTAAGTTGTTTATGACTCTCCATTTGTTCATTAAGACAAAGATCGTCACCTGATGAAGCCCACTTCATTTCCACTCTCGTTAGTCCGAACTCCAATAACCTGAATTATCGGGTCAATAGATTAGCATGACAGCCAATCCTATCTTGTTAGAAAGACTCTGTGACCACATATCGAAATTTGCAATTAAAATTGACCTTCGCGGAAAATCAACTACATGTTTTTCACATCTTCATATTCCTGAGCTTCTACGAATTTCTGGCCATCCCCTAATAACGGTGATGGCACAGTAGGAAAGAGCCAGATAAGCCACCAGTTTTTTCCCAACACATCCACTATGTTATTTTTCCAGCCAATATCATAAATAACTATGTCGTGTTTACGCTCGAATTGAGTTTGACCGTTTAATATTGCTCGAAACTGGGTAACCACTAAATAGGAGGTCATCAGGATTATTATTAACCCAACAATTTGTACGATGGACACGAAACAACCGTATATACTTAGATAGCCCAAAATGAGAGCAAAATGAGGTGCGATCAAAGATAGCATCGATGGAATGGTAAATCCTCCCATCTGATTAAAGCAGTATTCCCATTGAAAGATGACCGCATACAGCGTCCCGATCAAAATGTAGCTAATGGCAACAACATAGTACCGGTGATTATGATAGCCAATGCAGCAACCTTTTTTTGTGCAAAAACAAAGAATTAAACATCTTGCCGGCAGCCAAAGGGCTGCCTAAATTTACCTAATCTACAGTACGTTACATTTTTACCTACCAGTAAACATACAATGGTGATCTCTTTTAAGAACACACTCCTGACAAATCTGACAATGATAGGATCTCGGTGGAGAGTTTAGCTTACACTCGTAGCAGTATTTCCAGTCTAAAACACAAATCACTTAATGTTATAACAGCTAGTTTCTGTTAGGTGCACCATTCAAATGCCAGCTGATTTTCATACATTTCTTTCTAAATGACAGTTTCAAAAGTTGTTGCACCAGCTGCTCGTAACCTTACCTGGTTTTTGTACTGAGGGCAAAAAGCTGCGCCTTCCAGATGCATCGGTACGAATGACTAACAACATGTTACCAAAAATGCTCATGACGATGTAAGCCGCAGCGAGCATGTGAAAGATCACCATGCACGAGAGTGATGCGTGGTAATACGGTAACACCACTCCGAATTCCCAAATTACTGTAAGAGGAATCAGAATAGCCATGAACAAAAACAAGGCTTTATCACGAGGATTTTTAGGAATTATAAACTGGCTGTGTGCCATCGCTATCTACAATTATTTCTCATTAAAATCAATGAATGAAACAGGGTCAGTTGCATGTGTTCTGGTAGTAGTAGTAGTAGTAGGCTGGTAGTGTTAGCGTCGTGAGCAATAATCGTCTGCTTTGTTTACATTACATAACGTCATAAGGGCGATTCATAAATTTCAGGGCACTCAAGCCTGTACTGACAAGTTTGAAAAATAGAAGAAAAAAAATAATAATGAACGTGAAAGGGACGTGCAAATGTTTATGTCCTTACGATTTCGTGATGGGGTTCTTACACTATATAACAAAACGCGTTATATTGCCAAGTTATACAACTTACATTTGAAAATGAGAAGGAAAATGTGCTGTGTTGCAAGACCGGTCGACTATACAGGAGCGGGCGAGAGTGATCTTTCTTGAGTGAGTCGGGCGGCCTCTCCGGTGGCAGCGTCAGATGCCAGTCTCGGGGAGCTGTGCTCGGTGCCAATTACAAACTACATGTACATGTATAGGGAAATTCTTGTTTGGCTGTTGCGTGAGGGAAAATAATAAAAAATAAATAAATTAAAAATATAAACTGCTTCATAATTCTAAATGAATTACTAATCAATTTTGTCGAACACAGTAACTTGGTTGAATTCGTACGGTTTATGGACGACCATTGAAGTTTTTTTTTTTTTTTTTTTTAAAAAAA
>JAQGAF010003973.1:0-15661 GCA_034687865.1 Kryphioiulus occultus
GTATGGATTATACTCCATACCTTATACAAGTACAACTCCATACCTTTGTGGAACACATACACTTGTAGGCCAACGTAATAAACCATACCTCTACAAGTGTACAACGGATGTGGAATGGTGCCCTGTTTTAGATTTTCATAACAAAGCATCTTCTTGAGTATCTCACGTTAGACTTTGTCATGAAACTTGCGCAAGCAAATGGTAACATTTTGAAATACATGTACAGTATCTGTAGTACGAAACTCCACAGCCTTCAAAACAATTTCTACAGTGCGCTTGGCTTTTGTGCGCCTTCAGATTTCCGACTAAAGTTCATATAGCGAATAGTCCTAAAATGCGACTAAAAATTGTTGGCATACTCCATTTGGAGGCACAATTTGAGAAAACATCCCAAACATAAACCCTTTCAACCCAGAAGCACAAGCCCTTTGGCAAATACCTTGACGTCGCCATCAATCCGTAGCCATTTCCACTGCGATAGGCATTTCAAAATTTCTGTGGTTTTGCTTCGCAGCGGCTCGCTCATTCTTAACTAGTTTTAGGCAACTCTTAAGTTCACCCTAACGTTCACTAACAAGACATTACGAATGAATCTAATTAATTTCAAGGATTAAAAGACGTTCGAAAGTTCTCGTGAATCAGCTTCGTTTGAAATTTCCACCGCATCAACACCGAACATTTTTTTTGGAAGCGGAAGCACAGCGAGAAAACGGAACTAACATCAACACTCACGTGACGTGGTTTTGGGCCAATCTTCATTCTGCACTAGGTTGCCCAGCAAACGGTAGTCTCACCCATGCACCTTTATTGGCTTATTTTTAGGCTCAGGACCTGATAGGCTGCAATTTGGTTTGAAGAAGAGATGACGTCATGATAAGAGGGCGGGGCGTCGAACATTCTCAATTTCTGATTCTAGAAGCCGACGACGACTTTCAGTCTGTGTTGGGCTGTTGTTGTTGCTGTGTGTTGGATGTGAGGATTTATGATGTTACATTTTTAATTTTTATGGCTATTGAAGAACCGAACTTTTAATACCATGACTAGATTAACGGAGGGAATGGTCATTGGCCGAACGCGAGCCACGGATTTGGCCAGCGTCAGGAAATTAAACTGTTGGTGAGTACAAATGCCGCTTATCTAGCCTTGCTCTGATGCATCTTTGACAAGTTGATTACCTAGAATCTAACAATATCTATTTAGTTACCGTAATTACCAATAATAAATCTCGTGGGTGACAAATTAAACCTCACTCTGGTGCTGTGTCAACATTTCCAGGGTTTGAAAAATGTATGCAGACTGCATGACCTCTGTCGTTCTGTAGAACTGACTCATTGAATGCTTGAATCATCTCTTATACATTTTTAATTAAATAAAAGTAGTAATAATGTTTTAAGGGTGACCGCATTGTTTGTAAGATGCTTTCAGTGTACTAGTCGTGCTGGTGAAGATGTCATTTGTATGCCACCACCGACCGTATGAAAAATATCCTAATTTGGTCATATTTTCTAGTACTACCTTGATCAAAATCTGTTATCACATTTGTTCAGAGGCTAGATGGTCTACCGATATGAATGAAGTCCATGTGTAAGATCAGTTGTTTTGCGGTTAATTGGGTGACCTACTGCTCGTTATTGATTATTGTTATGATGGAAAGTGACCTACTATAAAGATGATAATGATATTCTCAATGCCCTATTGTTGACCACCTTGACAGATTTTGCGGGTAACCTATACATTCAAGGAATTAGGCCAGCAGGCCCAGCATTTAATGGAAATTATTGACTGGCAATACTTTAGTTTTTTTGACATTGGCCAGGCACAGTTCCACTAAAATTGGAAAAAATTTATGATGTTCTCTTCATTGACTGGGTCCTTGCATTTTGTGCCAAAATGTCTGTTTTCAATATCGAAATGTACCCAAATTTTCTTTTCGTTTATGAGTTCTTTGAGAAAAGGCACTTGTTGACCTAGCCCGCCTAAGCAACTTTCATGCTACCTTACATGGTGACACTCAGCTCGCCACACCTGGTACACCCACATCTGCCTTTCTAATTACCTTGTCGTAAGAGCTAGCAATGCCGTATTGACTGCGAATAGATAATTGGGTGTAGTCTTAAATTTGCCAAATTTGTTCACATCGCTTCTATCGATTCCCTCCTCTTTGCCATATAACCTGTCAGATTCTAATTGAGCGAAGGTCTAACCCACTATTGATATATTTGGCAGTGGAAGTATGTTTATGCTGCCGCACGTATTTAGCAACAAACTTTACTCAGTCATTGGGAAATATAGCTGCCCTACAATGTAATCTGGTTTCGAGCGATATGAGGAAATGTGCCATTCAACTGCACATTTTGACCAATGTTAAAAAAATGAAAATCACGGTGACAATAATTCACCCTGGGGAGGTACTCTTAGAAGGGTATGATTGGTGTCAGGAAGGGAAAATAAAAATTTCCAAGCAGTCACGTAACAACATTGCAGTGAGTTCCTAATTCGTAACTTGATTTCAAATCAATTTTACATTTCAATGTACCTTTTATGAAAGCAGTACTCCGAAAAACTGCTTGACATCATTATATGGGCGTCCACCGGGGCATCGGAGATTAACATGCAAGAATAATTGATCTAGGGGAAAATAAATGAAAAATTAATCAAATCAGCAAAATAAGGCACGAGGCCCTGCATGGCAAGCAGTAATTGGACTGGTTCACCGACCTTCGTCATTCTGTTAATGGTTTCGTGATATTCCCGATTGGAAAAAATAATGTGGAACCAGGCCAGAATTTTTGTAGCCACACGTTTAATTTTAACTTTGTGAATGCACATTTGGATTTTTGTAAAAAGTCAGTTTTGCACATTTTCTTGCAATCGTTATTCTTTATCTGTGTAGGCCTACAGTAAATGCAAAGTATAAAAGTTTATTTCAGCTAATTAGGTTTCAAGTACAAAAACCTACATTAACCTCAAAGACTGCAAGTCTCAGTAGACCATTCTACCCATTATGTCCGAATAACTGAATTGTAGAAACATTTTTTATAGCTTGTGGTAATTTTTGGACACACAATTGGACAAATAAGAAGCCAAAAATTGAATTCTGAAAACGTACAAAGAAAATTTTTTTGTAACTTCAGTTTCAAAGATTGCCAAAATTGTATGCAATCTATATACATGTAGTGCAGTCTGCAGCTAAGAGTTCAAGGGAAAACCTTCGAAATATATTGTCAAAATCTCAACTTAACAACTATGTTTTTGAAACTTTGCATGATTTGTCATTTCAGGGGGAGTGAACTATCAGACGTGAGCTTGGTTCGCCAGATGAAATTTGTTGAAGTTTTGTCCTTGAGGTATGCCCACACAATTGCATTAACTAGCAATCTGTAAGAGATAATTTCCTAAGGATGACTAGGCCGGTCCACCTTGCTCTCAAATTGGGCAAGAAGGCTTGCGCTAAAAACTGACCATAAATGTTCTTTTTGCTTTGGCCATTAAGGCATAATTTATGGAGGAATGCTCAAGTTGACCTGCCTCACAATCTAGTCCATGCATGCCCATCAGGACGGGAATGAATATTTACTTTGGGGTCCTCCTGTTGAGCGCCCATGCATGTCATAATTATGCCGTGGTCGACTACTTGTTCGTTTAGCTTAGCTGATTTTAATGTTTTTGCCCTAGTTCGTGAGAAAAATCTGTTCCTCTCCTTCACTAACTATGCAGTTTTTGTTTATGGGATGCCTTGGGTTAAAAGGACACAAATCAAAGCTGGATATTTTCTAAAAAATAAAAATAAAAAGCAAATAATTAGCATTACAAACCCCAAATTATGATCTAATTTGTGGGATGGGGTCAAATGGTTTTACAACTTTCAATAATTTTATTTTAATAATTTGCGCCGTTACTTTTGTGCCAGTGTCAACAAAATTACAACTCTGGTGGACTTCGCGTACTGTCCCAATCTTCAAGAGTTGTATGTGAGGAAGAATGAAGTTCGTGACTTATCGGAAATCCTTTTCCTCAAAGATTTACCTAAACTGCGCAATTTCTGGCTCGAAGACAACCCTTGTGCAGTGGGAGATCGGTGTGTATTAACCTTGAATAATTTTATCAATAGTTTTCTTTTTATTTTCAAAATTATACAAAAGTCATTTTTGTGTCTGTAATTTTTGGACACCAATTGCATTGGAAAGTTGTGCAGTTTTGATAACTTGGCCCATCTGCTCATATGGCACTTGATTTTTAACAATTCTTTACTGAATTAGGTACCGCCTGACCGTCCTGAAATACCTTCCCAACTTAAAAAAATTGGATAACATTGGTGAGTAATACCTTCAGGTTGTTTTTTTGAACTAATTTGATTATATACTGCTTTTCCTAATTTTTTCTCTAGAAATTTTCGATTCAGTGATGGCTAAATTATCTTTATAGTGTAGTTTATTTGGGTCCTTATTCAGGCAAGAACATTACTAGCTCACTGATGTCCTCATTTGTTCAAATAAATAAAATGGGAAGTGGAATAGGTTTAATAGGGCATGATATTTTAATTTTTACAGACCACTGATTTATCCATGCACAGATTACTAACCTTGGCCTATTCTCGATTACTGTCCCTTTATGCGTTAACATTTACCTATAAAATAGTCGGTCTGACACAATCGGGAATACTGTCTAAGTGGCACACTTTGTTGGCTCATTTTTCATGGGTATAAGCGGTTTTTCATTTCATTGTATGTACAACACGTGTACATGAGTATGCAGGGCCAGGAAGTTCTTAAATGCTAGTACAGAATGTGTTTTGTAATGCCAAATTTTATAGTTTACTTCAGTTTAAACTACCATTCTATGTGGGGTTTGTTATGGAAAGTGGGGAAAATCTGTGGCTCCACTATCCCACCGATTTTCACATATTTCTTTCTAGCACGCGTTTGTCATTGATTTATGTGCCAAACATCCATTAATTTTCAAATGTTCTAGTTGTCCAACCCGATGAAGTACGTGACGCAGAGCGGTATGGATTGGACTTGGAAGCCCCTACCGAGAAGCAGCCATTCATGACGCAATCGCCATCCTCAGAGGCAATTTCTTCACCCACTGGTCAAATTTCGACTTCATCACCCCCTCGCGCCGCACATCATCTTCCCCCGATTGAGCGGGATAACGAATTTGATTGTGAGGGCAATCTCAGGCAGAACTATGGCCAAGGCAGCCCGGATAGCCATTCCCCAGAAAGAAAACCAGCCTCCGCTTCTGCACCTTCGAGTGTGGAAAATAACATTATGAGAATTCCACCCCGTGAAGCTAATCATACAGGAGACTACTCGCCACCTGATGACCAGTCAGCTGCAGGGATGAACAGGTTAGTGATATCTAAGAAAGACACACGTGAAATCCGAAAGGATCAAGTTATTCGCATATGTGATCTTGATTTTTAAGCACCATTTTTTATGCTTTACACTTCAAGAAGGTCATTAAAAATGTTAAACATAAGAATTATATTGTCAACATGGACCAGTTCAATTTCAGGGAAATTGAGATAGTTTGCATCAGCCAACTGATTAGTCATCATATTTCATAAAAATTTGGGTAACATACATCATTTTAGATTTTTTTCAAAAATTCTCATGGAAATTGTCATGGAAATCGACTTGAGAATTTTATTGGGAACCGGGCATTAAAGAAATGTTTAATATTTCAAATATCATTAGGTATAATTCAGAGTGGAACACAGAAGCTTGGTTTTATTTTTAGTCCAAAGTTTTCGTTCAGAAAACATGTTTCTATTATGGCAACTTGCACTAGGAATTGCTGAAATTTGTTACCTTAGTAGGTATTAAACCACAAATGGTTATCAAACGTTTTATTTTTTAAGGAGGTCAAGGCACGAAACATTCATGAAGTCCAACTCTCTGGAGAAGGATATGATGTCTCCTTCGATGGAAAACTTCGAGCAGAAAGCACCAGTGATGTTTGTTGATCACAGAGTACAGCAACTGCCGCCAATTTCCAACCCAAGTCCCAGAGAGCGAGAATATCAGGAAGTGGCGCATCAGCAGCACGTTATTTCCATTCAGACCCCAACTAACTCGCACCCCGCACCCCAGATGGTCCACTCTGACGCTTACGGAGACTTTCCAGAAGATCATGAACCACGCTATCGGGAAGAAATGTACCGTTATTCAGTCCCGATGCAGCAACAACTGCCCATACTGCATCCACAACTACAGGGAATACACAAACACCATATACACGGGCAATTGCTCGAGAAGATATTGGATTCACCGAGCAAACCATACCCCACACGGCCCAAAAACAGGGTAAGCCAAGCAGTTACAATCCCCATTAATATGCATGCCACGTCTAACTTGGACGCTATCATCTCTTAGAAGAGTATCACAAATAATTTGGATTTTTTATTGCTAGAATTCCAACATTCTTTCGGCAGTCCTATGCCTTATCAAGGAGTTGGATTGCGCTAGTCTCGAAGTGGTGGAAATGGCTGTGCGATGCCGGATGGAAGAGCTCGATGACTGAGCTTCTTGCCGCATTCCTGAAATTGGACTATCTAATATACGAACAATGTTTCAACTTCACTTAGTCATTGCAGCAAACGGAAGCCTCCTTCATGCCTAGTGCATTTCTCTTTAAAACATCAATCGTAATATTTCAGCTGTCATAAAACTTAAATATACAATGACATGTGTATCATTCTATTAAAGGCTCAAAGGGTCCAAAATTACCGAACTTGTGTTATACCCCATAATATGCTTTCTGATGCCCTGTAGTTGTTTGTTAATGGGAACATTTCTTAAGCCGCAATTAGTTAAAACATAACATAGACTATATGTGCTACAAGCTTCAGTGTTTGCATTGCCTTTTTATTTGCTTCAAAATGCATAGTGTGAGCTTAGGGCTTGTTATTGTTGGCAGCTTTTTTAAAGAGATTGTTTGTATATAGTTGTTCTTGGCAAAACTTAAGATTAAGTGATCTATGAGAATGTTAATACTGTTTTATTTATTTTGATTAATGTATCATTCCGAAATGGTGTTGGTCGCTTATGTGCAATTTAAAGTTTCCAGATTGCAATTGTTAAGTGTTAACGAAGATATTAAAAACCCTCGTATTTTATAATGCTAGTTACTAATTATGGCAGCAGATTAAGATTTACTTCAAATATGCAAATTGAAAACCGAGTCTAGCTTGCAATTGGTCACACAGTTCAATTCAGCTCAGTACCCAGCAGTCAGCAAAGATATGCCGTGTGGCATGGGGTTGTAATCCATCAACTCAATTTATTCGATAAATGTTGTCGCAGTAGAGTGGACACCAACATCAATGTCTGAACCTGACTGCTATCTTTCCTCCGATGACATGCAAACAGTACGATCAAGTGTAATATTATTGTCTATGAACCCCCTATATGTTGTAATTAGTGCAGGTTTATTTTGCCAAACCAATAACAAACTTAGTTTAAAAAAGCTCTTTTTTACTAAGGGTTTCCACCAGTGAATCTATCTACCAAACTGGCTCGTTATTCCAATAACATGGTTAATATTGACTACATCTAGATATATGCAATTTCTGAAACATTATTTCATGAAAACTGACATCGGATACAAATTTTATTTGTAAACTTGAAATTTTCTAACATTATAAATTTGCATAGGCATTGTACACTGTACTTAAATTACCATACGGTGGCAAGGTTTTCAGAGGTCATTCCAAGAGTATAGCAAGTAATTGATATTCTGTATTGGTAATAATCCTAACCTAACAAGTGCAAATGATTTAGCGGCATGATCTTAAATTCACCATTTTCACCACATACTTGTGCACTATTATCGTGGTGCAATCCATGAGCTACTGCGGTGAATTTTTGGACCAAACTTGGTAACTTGGCATTAAGTTCACTAATCCACTTAGGTGATCAACAATTGAATATCCTACTTTGCCAGTGGGATATTTTAATAAGTTTTTCTTTAGTATTGGATTGACTTTGTTCTTCGGTGCATTTAATTTCAGCCCAAGCATTTTAATGCTAATTTTTGTATCATAGTCAAGATCTCATGATTTGGGCAACTGCATGCATGTTTTTATTCATTTGTTATTAATATGTACTGGTTATTGTCTTCCAATAAACTGTACTTGTATCGACACGGACTAATTGCAATTATTAGAAATTTGGGAGAGGGAAAAATACACTGGTTTATGTTGTTATACTTTTTAAATTTGAAAAATCGTTATGTTTTATGTAAATAAAGATCATTAGAATGACCACACAGGAGATTTGAAATCGATCAATTTTCTGGGAATTTGCTCCCATTTAGGTAATGCTCTTATATTTCGCAGAAATCAGCCTAGTCTGAGCAAATGTGCTTCACCATTTGCTAAAAAACCTTTTTAGTGCAATAAACGCAACACTTAGGTTGAAAGCAAAACTAGAGATCACTCAAAGACATTTTAATGTACATCGGAGAAAACTCCGTACAATTGGTTTTCATAAAATGCTGGCATTATAAATGCCGGTTGAGCTGATTTGTATTTTAAAATAACCATTTTCACATGCCGATTAGCAATGACAAGATGGCTGAGAAACGCGCTAATGTGTAATGTTAGAGGATGCGAGTTGTAGCGGAATTGGGGAATGTGAATAAAGTTGAGGTTAGTTGCCCAAAATGAGCAGCTTAGCGTGGCCAATAAGTATTTTTTATTTCTCAGCGAAACGAAGTTTATATCCAAATCAAGGGGGGTAAAACACTAGAAGTAATTATACAGCAATGCTTATTTCTGGTGCGAACCTGAAGAACCTCTTGGTATGTGTCCTAAATATCTTATTTGTGAACCACACGTTGGTAGGGGATGATAACGTGAAATTGTGCAATTTTTCAAAGCACAAACTTTGATAAACAAAGTGTTTCCTATAGCTGCAATCTTTCATAGAAAGCTGCAGAGAAATAAAATTAATCTTAAAATTGCGATGACCATCGTTACTAAAAATTTTAAAACTGCATACGTTTACTATATCATCCTCATAGTGATGCTGTTAGTTCATGTATTTTCCATGTATTGTACATCAGGTTTGGGTAGAAGCAAGTTGGACCCTATGCTAATCTAGGCCGTGAAATCAAGTTACCAGAAAATACTCACCCGCCTAATTATTATACATCGTACAAATCCGTCGGCAGGAATTTCGTACAAATCTGTTGCGTCAAAATAGCACATGTCCTGATCGATGGCTTTCCAAAAGGGTTTTTCCATCACCAGGTCTTCTACCAATTTCATAACACGACTTCCATGCGATTTCCTTTTCGCGCTATCTTCATTTGTCCAGGTTGTACTTCAGGTAGTCCAGTCGATTTAAATACAAAAGTCACTAACTGGTTACCAAATGTGGCCTGAAATCTGAAAACGTAAAAAAGATTATAGCACAGCAACAAACGTAAAAAAGTTTAAAAAAACTTGAATGGTTACAACACAGTACAATTATTTTCCTCGTCCAGTGATATAAATATGATTTTTACTTATTGATCTTTGAATGAATAATTAGGTATTGGAGAAATATTCGTAATAATACTGTAGTTGTGGCATACTTTGAACGTTTTCACTATAGATGAAGACGTAGAATAATTTTGTCGCTTTGGGTTTTTAGTGTGAATACAGTAGATAAATTGGTTTATTACTTACTCAGTAGAAATATTAACGTCAGGTGGTTTTCCTGTCGCATTTTGAACGACCAAAAAAACCTTGGTGACAATCTCTATGACATGACAAGTTTGAAACACAAAATCGCCTTTCCTCTTCGTTAGCTCGCTCTGAATAAAATAAAATGTAATTACGTTAATATCTTATTCTTATTGCACAACAACGATCACGTGGTTGTTGAAAGGTCACAGGTTGCGTCAATTAAGTTCAATAATATTAAGGCTGCCCATAAATTATTAATCCCATAACAAATTTAACCTTAGCCTATAGCATGAAAGATGGTCCCACATCCCGAAACCGCTAGTCAACTGTACCTTTGACCTCAACAACTTGTGCATTGCAAACATGATAATCCCAACGAATTTCATCAATTATTAAATTAGAAATGATTATGGATTCCTTTGATGGTTCATTTACTGTTACAGTTAAAATGTATTTGTTTTCAAATTTAAAGGTCGATGTTCATATCTTATCCAAAGTAACAGGTCATATAATGGGAAGCCCAACCTGTTGAGTGCACTTTATAATCTTTGGAATAACCCACACTGTTACCCACTAATATCCGCTGACACTGACGATGCTAAGCAAATAATAAATTAATGTTCTAATGATCCTTACTGCTCTGACGTGAAAAATGGCAATGTCGTCTATGTAAGGACTAAGTGAAAGACGATAAATATCTGTCACAGGAACTCTGTATTTGATGTGCATTGTCCGATGATCCATCACCAGCATGGAACTCGTCGAAATGACGAATAAAATGGGAACGCACTATATATGGAATATGCATTAGCAGAATTAATAGCAGTTTCATGAAATATGACCACTTGGATAATTGGTCAAATATTCCTGTCTTTCAAACAGGAGTGGGCAGAACTTCTATTAAAAGCACAGGGTGATTCTCCAGTTACCCATTTACTAGCTCCTTGTAATACATCTCTTTTTGCAGGGCATAATTCTTGAATCACCCTCTACTTCTAAACTACATGGTGATTTTCAAATTTCATAAAGCGATAATGTTATCAAGTTCCGCAAGTTCGCTTTCAAGAGTGATGACAATTAAATCATCGATTTTTTCTGTTATCGACAAGGAATAAATTACAATTTAAACTACGAAATCCTACTGCCCATTCCGGTTATGAACAAATAAATAAATTCGACTAAAGACAGGAAGCCATAGGTAGCAAACGTCTTAGCATCACCAATAACAAAATAATCCAAATACTTCATTGAGACGATTCTCAAAAATTTTAGAAAGATGTTTAAAATTATATATAGTTTGATTAGTGCAAAACTGCTATCAAAGAGGAAAAATCGACTTCTGACATTTGAAATATAGTGGTGTCCGTGTGTTTTACAGTTCCGTGTTAATTTCATAATCACTATCAGCAGCTAGCCATTTTTTTTCAAAAATAATAATCGGTTCGATTCAGACATTTTTGTACGTATGCAAATTTTTTGGTCATCCCCTTCGTGATTCTTAAACTAATAGTACTGAAATACATGCAATTGTCGTCAATACAAACAGGCAGTCAAAACCTATTATAACGGAGTCCAAGAAGTGGGCAGATTGGCATCGTTATAATATGTTTACTGCACACGTATGTTTTCGATATAACGAGGAAAAAACACGAAAAAAATGAGAAACGAAAATAACCTAACGATTATTTTTCGACCATTTCTTGTGCAATTATTTTTTGCCCAGAGTTTAAGACGTCATGCGAGTAAAAGCAAACTAAATAACATTTAGTGCAGTCATAATTTCAGTTCCTCAGATTATTCTCCCCATTAGTTTCCATGTACCGATTCTCACATTACCACAAAATTCAAATTTCATTTCTTCGATTTTCCTCTTAAAAAGTTTAAAATATCACTATCCTACTCTTAAAAGGCTTGACGAAATAATTTCTTTTTTTAACTTTTGTTGTAAATTTTGCAAGGTTTGATACCAAAAACTACGCTCATGTTAGACGTTTGCAGCACTTCAATGAGAATGAACGATCGCTTATTGAAAAATTAAACTTAAGAAAATTAGTGTCAACTTAATGAAAGTATTAGTAATGCAGGGAAGCTCTTAATTATAAAAGCAATGTAAAGTCATGCGTTGAATGCACCTACTGCAAAACATAAGTAGCAAATTTTTATATACTGTAACGAAATACATTAAGGTTATCTGAGGGGAAAGGACGTCATAGTGTGGTTACCTTTCCCCCTGAACGCGTCACTTTGTTAATGATGTCAGCGAACACCACATACTGGTCATTGGTGTCCGAGCTGAGTTTTTTCCACTGAGCATTGTGCCGTAAGCGCACATAATCCCCTTGGAAAGGGTGAGAGACACTAGAAAGTGAAGAAAACATGGGAATTGGATTTGTCATCTGTTCAAACAAAGTTTTTTTAACGAATGTATCATCCAATTTTGAAAGTTCCATGAAAATCGGGAATATTTGCAGTACCAGCTAGGTTAATTAGAGGAGAAGTGATGATCATCAGATATCAGCAAAATCGTAATTTACTCATAATTGAGGGGAAGAGTATGACGTTAGAAATTAGCTTATTTGCATGTTATATTAGCTCCATGAATAATTCAGATTGCTGCAGCTACTTATCAGCTTCAGTGAGACTTGTGCATCCCTGTTTCAAGGAATCAATATGGCTGCCAAGAAGACGATATACGATAGGTTTCGTCTCCTTGGAAACCATTTACAGTATAGGTTCAGATTCAAGTGTCAACAGAGAACATGTCTGAAATTCGCCCAAAAATCGCGCCTTTAATTGCAAACTGACCATTACCACATCTTAAAATGTTACTTGATAAGCTAGACTCTAACAATATTCTGTAACCTTTTTTCTTGAGTTAGTAGTTTGTGAGTAATAATCATCTGTAAATGTAATGTTTCTATGCAAATGCTTCTAAAACCTCTACCAAACGTATCAAGCAGTATTCTACATGTACAGTATGGGCAAACCCTACACGGTCAGTGTTACCGTCAATATTTCGACACGTACTGACAGCAAGTAATCTAAAAATTCGGCTAATCGTCAGTAATTAAAATAGAACATCACTCCATCAGTACTGCGCCGATTACACGATCAGTATTACTGTCGGAATGGCTTTGCCCTTACTTTTCCAGGTTTGAAACAAATTTTAATGATCACCCTGGCCACTGAAAATGAAAGAATATGGCATATGCCAACGTAAGGAATGCTATATTCATTGTTATAATACATAAAATGAAGGCAGAACACAAATTTCTCTAGGAATCAGCAAATTTAGATTATTTTTTTTTAAATTGACTATGTCATTATTTCATTATTAATTTCTTCCAGAGAATTGCTTGTCATTTCTTCTTTTTTGCGTAAGCTATTTAAAATGTATTCGTTGAATTCGTGAATTCGGAAATTTGTTGAATTTCCCTGACCTTAATTGTCAAAGTGAATTCATTTTTCATTACTTCCCCCTGACATTTCCAGACCTTACCAATTTCCTGACATTTACTAGTTTTCCAGGTCTGGGGGAACCATGCTTTTATCTCTTGATTTTTGTTTAACCAATATTAACCAACCTATGTAAAATGTGTCATTAATTTGTTGAATTTCCCCGAGTGTTTCAAAGTAAACCTGATTTCCCTGACTTTTCTCTGACATTACCAGGCGTTTCCGTCTATTCATGTTTGTGTTAACCAATAACTATAGGTACGTAAAACGCATCATTAATTTGTTGAATTTCCTGACTTTTTTAAAGTAAATCCAGTTTCCCTGATTTTTCCTGACATTTGCGGGCTTTTCCAATTTCCCTGACATTTCCAGGTATGGAGGGATCCTGACTAAGGTCTGCAATAGGAATATCTTTCAAAAATCAGAATGATGAAAGTGCAAGAATCATATTAAATTGAAAAGAATTTCGTCGGAATCGCTTTGATGCATTTTTTGTTTAGAAAAGCAAGATAGTATGGTACAGTGTATGTCAGGGCGAAAGGGTACCTAAATACGTTTGCCACAGTACTGCATAGCTCAGTTGAGAATGTTGCCAAGAACATAAAGAGCGTTCATGCAAAGATGCTTGAAATTCCTAAAAAAAGAAGCCGTGTTAAACTTATTTGTGTGCAGCACCGCAGATCAAAGGTCAAAATAAAGTGCCATAGTGAAGAAAAGTAATCAGTGGCGCAGGTTAAAAAAGATGCATTATGAGAGTGCAATATGATGGTAATTAAAGCAACGGTGGTCACTGGGTCGATTGCACACTACCTTGCCACTATTTCGAGACACTTTGGCGACCATGTCAGCAAACACCACATAGTGGTCATTGGATTTCTCGCTTACTTTCTGCCATTTTGAATTTCTTCGCAGACGGACGTAGTCACCCCGAAATGGATGGGCAACGCTGCAAACCAAATACAACATTTCCACAATTCATATGGAAATGAGCTATACGAGAGCGTTCAGGGAACTTTTCGAAAAAAAACGATGCAAATTTTTCATCGTTTAAGATAGCCTTATACACGTGCAAAATTTGATAAGAAATCTCCATACCTTCGAGAATATGAGGCTTTGCGGTCCCGAAATATAATACTAGCAGTCACCTTTTCTCGCATCCTGTTCCGAGAAGTTTGGTCAAATTTTTCCCGGTATTTATGACACTGAAAAAAACAAAAATTAAAACTTAGTATTTTGTTGTATCGCTGAAAATAACTCTTTGAAGGTATTGTAACATTAATTGATGATGGTATAAAAAAATCAATAATTTCAACATTATACACCCTACTCTAAATGTGCACATGAACTGCCGAAATTTATTATTTTTTGGATTTAATTAGCCCAACCTTGAAAACCTAATGTATAATTTAGCTGCCCCCAAACCGTCATCACTGCCAGCCTTCGAATCGTTAGGATAAGCCCAGTTCTCTGTGTATATGCTGAAAATACGGCTATACCGAAGTACACCCAAATTTCTTTTATCAAAAATGCTCTAAATATTCCGTCTATTTGAAGTTTTGGCTATACTAGGGTATATGTCTCGCTGTTGCCCTTCTCCAACAATGGGCTTCTCCTGATGGCTCGTAGGTTGGCAGTGATTGCCTACCATTTGAGTAGGCAATATAAATTACATTTTTAGGTTAGTTTATGTTAAGCTATGTAAGTTTAGATTAGGTTAGGTGAGTTAGAACAAATACAGGAACACACAACCAAATAAAATGCACAAAAATGAATAAAAATGGCTGAATTTCGACAGCTAAGACATGTGTCATTCTTGTCTACTACATGTATAGTAGGGTTGAAATGTAATTATTTTGTGCATATTTGAAGCATGGCATATCCGCAGTTTATCACAAGTTTTATTATAACAATTTAGTGCAACCTTTTTAACTTTAATCGACAAGGTTTATGAAAGATGAGTTAATTTTCAGTTGCCATCTAGATTTAAGACTAAAATATTGTTGTAGTTCAAAACATTTCCAGAAATTGAGGCAGTAACTGTACAATGTTCCCACTCAAATTATCAAGTCCATTTACCCGACTTAAACTGACATTTTATCAGTCATTTCTCTGACATTTTACATGAAAATTTAAAAAATAATAATGAAAATGATGGCTTTTATCCAAAATTTTAATAAAATATGATTACTAATCAATTGGCTGATGCAAACTATTCCAATTTCCCTGAAACTTTCTGATATTTTTTTTTTCATTTCCCTGAAATTCCCTGATTTTCGCTGACTTTCCAGAAAGTGGGAACCCTGCCTTAGTTATCACGAAGCTCTTGAAATGCGTTCATGTTTTCATTTTCTCGCGTAGTTATTCTACGTGAATGCTATGAGGAAGAGAGAACAAATTGTGTAAAAATCACCAAATGGTGGTAGAACCTGCCATTCCAATCCACTTATGAAACTCCGAGCCCACTCGGATCCATACTATTGGTCTTATTTCTTGCATGCTATCAGACGTTGGAATTCTCTTCCAAAA
>JAQGAF010003974.1:0-15654 GCA_034687865.1 Kryphioiulus occultus
CTTACCTTTAACAATAGGGTCGACGGTAACCGCCGCTTCTTCGTGAGGCACTTGGGACATTAGCCTCGCGATGTCTTTGGCCAGCATCTTGTCCACGGTTTTTATCAGCTTTGGTTTAAGTGGTCTGAATTTTGTGAAGTCGTGGTGCTCTAGCTGTTCCTGTAAGAACGAGATGACAATTAGCATGCACTGGCAAATTTGAGCATTATTGGGATTCTGAAGGCTCCCCAATAAGTCCAAACTAAAGGACGGGTTTCATATACACTGAACTGCTTCAGCAATGCTACCACATCATGACATGTTGTGAGGTGGGTACCCTGAATACTAGGGCACAGGCGGGGAGATGACGGGGGTGTATGCCCGTCAGGGTCCCCGAAGTGCCGAGGCGGGGAAGAGATGACTGTTGCTATAGAGTCGATGCGCTGGAAACCAGGGACACGTGGGAGTATCACTAGCGGGCAGCGGGGAGAGTAAATGATTCCCCGATGAAAGCGTAGAATGTAAATGAGTGAAGGAACCCAATAGGAACGAACACTAAACCTTTATTCTGTCTTTACAGAGGAAAGAACCTCGACAACTCAGCAAGAAACGAGCTTCAGACCAACTGCTGGATATCTGAGGATCAGAGGTATTTATGCCCTTTTCTTGCTGACAACACAGATGACCTAAAATGATTGATCATGTCTGGGAGGTGTCGCCCTCTCTGAGTGACATCGTTTGCCCTCTGCCTAACACCCCCAAAATGTTAGGCTTATGCTGAAAATTTTCTATTAAAAGGCAGCAAAAAGTACAAGATGAACCGTATATAAAAATAGTAAATAATTCGCTGGGGTATGTGATAAAGGTAGTAAAAGGTGAAAACAGTAAAAAACGAACATAGGTAAATGCAATCGCAATGGGGTTAATAGACCCAATGAAAACAATGGAACGCCCATGCTCATGGCAATACAATGTGATACTACAATGGGTGACATGGTATGTGGCGAGGTATAGTGACTGAATGAATGAAAGTTTTAGTCCAGTGCGGTCGGTTGCATGGAACGGTGCACCATATTGGTTTGTACCAATAGCTCAAGTGGTGACAACGGCGTTGGCATGGGAGGTTGACCGGTGGAGGTGAAACGCCTGGACGGTGGGATCTGGTAAGCCCCGTCCCAATGGCCAAAGCAGTAATAACACTTATGGCACTGGACAAAGCAGTAGTGGCATGCTTCCTTGCCACGACCGGGACGGGGACGGTTGCACAGTAGTTGCCACGCTCCATAGTCCGGGTCAGTGGGCACTGGTTGCAAGAATTGGGGCTTGCGATCTAGTTCGATATGTCGGGATACGAAGAGTTGGTACTTCAGAAGGCGGTCTTGATGGGTGGTGATATTGGGTGGTGGGGTCACCAGATATTGGTGGAAGACGAATGGTTTTTGTGGGTCCGCGGTGGCTATGGACCAGAAATGCCCAGTACAGTTATAAGCAAGTCGCCTGGATGGTTGTGGGCCAGCTTTTTGGTGGAAGGCACGTGGGACTTCTGGAGCCGGTAACGGGGACGGCACTCGCCTGTGGCACGGGCTGACGCAGTTGGGAGGTGGGGGGAGGCTGGTCGCGGGTGACGTTTTGTTGAAGTGCATGTGGCGCATGGACGAGTGGCCATTGCTGGTTTAGTCCTCCGTCGGGGTGGAACATGGTTGGTCGTCTTCATCCATGGACCGTGTCGGGATAAGTGGTCCACTGGTGACAATTCGAGTCACCGGTAGACGATTGGTGAATGGCGGGGACGTTTTGCCAGTGATGCGCATTCCTCCTCGGGATCAGCGGTGATGGCCTGCCTAGGTGACCCCGCCCCACTATCTTGTGGAGTGGAGGGGGTTTGCGGGCTAGGGCGATGTGGTGGTGTGGCATGAGGTGACATGGTGACGTCCTCATGTTCCGGGGATGGCCATTCACTGGAGCAAGTGAGTTGCAAGACTGTCGGGGCTGTTGTGGCGACCGGTGTCGTGGAGCGCGGAAGCGTCGGGGTGTCGGTGGTGCGGCGGTGATGTAGCTGTGCAGATATTGGCGGATTTGGCGATCCACGATATTTTGTTGATCGACAAATTCAGCGATCATTGTCCAGAAGGCGCGGACTACTGGTGCCGAGAACTCCGTGTGCAGAGCGCGGAAGGTGTCAGCCAAATTCACCATGATGATGGACTGGTGCCATGCGGGGGTGCGAATTGAGCGACCCGAACGGGATACCATTGTGGTTGGTGGATCGGTAACTGGTGTTTGGTTAGGGGGTTGCATGGTGATGGTGACCTTGTCGGGGGTGTCGGGTGTCGTAGAGGTGGCCCGCTGCTTAGGCTTGCGGGATGACCGTAAGATTGGTTTTAGCGGTGGAGCGAGTGGGTCTTCCGGGGAATGAACCGGGGTTAAGTCAGAGGCATGGTACTTGCCCATAGAGATCCCCCGGATGGGATCCCACAGTTCGTAAATGGTCGGGGAGAATTTACGGTGAACTGTGTAGGCACCATCCCGCCGGGGGCGAGTTTTGCGGAAAAGCCCATCAGTGCACTACTGTGCAGGTTGGTGTGAACGAGCACTTGGTCCCCCACCGCCAGGTCGGGTAGGACAATTCATTCGTTTTGCATGAGATGTCTCTGGTCTTGGACTGACTCGATGCGGGATTGAACGTCCAGAAGGTGAGAAGAAACATCAGACAGAAAAGTACTGAACATATTTCCCATATACATGGGATCAGCACAGGCCGCATGGAATGCCACCATGTTGTCATGGGGTGATCGGGGATAACGGGCGAAGGTGATGAGAAACGGGGAAGTACCCAATGTCTTGCTGACCGTGGAATTCATAGCCCAAAGAATGACGGGGATATGGGTATCCCATGTGTCGGGTTGAAGGCCAACTTCGATGGACAGTTTGACTTTCATATCACAGTGTTTACGTTCCACCAGGTTGGCCTGTGGGTGGTACTGGGCAACGTGTTGCAGGGAAAACCCATGGCGATGGCGGTCTGCTTAAGGATCACTGACAAGAATTGGGGACCATTGTCCGCCGTGACCACCTTGGGCGTACCATAGCGAAGGCAAACTTCATTGATGAAAAGCTTCGCAATGGTATCCACCGTGGAGTCGGGCACTGGAAATAGTTCCAGGAATCCCAAGGTGGTGTCGCACACCGTGAGGAGGAAGTGGTTTCCCCTTGGCATTGTTGGTAGGGGTCCGACCATGTCCACACAGTGTCGAAACATGGTAGGACCGGGGGGATGACATGGACGTGGTGTCTCGGGTACAGTCAATCTTGTGCTTCTGGCACGTGGGGCAATCGTGGACATAGTCCTGCACTTGGCGCCGTAATCCGTGGCAGATATATTTGTTGGTGATATGGCTAATGGTGGCCACGACCCCAGGGTGGCCGGCTTCAGAGGTGTCATGGTTCCATTGGATGACTCGACTGTAAGGAATATGGAATGACCAGCCTGGGTTTGTCGCTATCCACCATGCGTAGTGATCGATAAAGGACCCCTTGAACCAGAAGGTTTCCACGGCCAATGTGGGTGCAACATTCAATGTCGTCCGGGTCGTGTTGCGCTTCCAGGGCGGTAATGATGGGCAGTAACTCCTTGTCCATGAGCTGGAGGGCCCGAAAGTCGGACAAGGAGAGCGGTTTTTCGTCGAGTAGGAAGGCATGGATAAGAACCACAGGTTCCTTGATACCAGTGGGTCGGGAGAGAAGGTCGGCCAGCGTGTTTAGCTTGCCGGGGATGTGCTCAATGGTGATTACGAATTGTTGGATCTCCATGATTCACCGAGCGGGCCGACTAGATGGAGTCTTGTTGGCGATAAGCCATCGTAGGGGGCTGTGGTCGGTGTGGACCACAAATTGGAGGCCATCAATGTAGCCCCGAAATTTTTTTATAGCCCAAATGACAGCGAGGGCCTTCTTTTCTGTGGGGGAATAGTTAGACTGCACCTTGTTGAATGACTTGGAGGCATATTCGATGATGCGCATGTCATCCCCGTCGCCTTGGGCCAAGAAGGCCCCCATAGCCTCATGGCTGGGATCTGTGAAAATGTGGAAACCCTCTTGAAAATTGGGTTGAGCCAGGATAGGGGCATGGCATAGGTGACTCTTAAGTTCGTTAAAGGCCACTAGGCATGTCTCATCAAAGACAAAGGGTACGTCTTTGCGTAGTAACTGATGTAGGGGGGCCACCACTGTGGACAGATCGGGGATGAATTTGGCAAACCACTTACAGGAGGCCAAAAAGGACTTAACATTGGGTAACGTCGGAGGGCGGTCGAAGCGCGACAATCGCCTGAACCTTGGTAGTATCGGGGCTAATGCCATCGAGAGACAGGATGTGTCCCAAAAACGGTAACCGGGACAAAAATTTACATTTTCGCCGTTTGAGGCCAAAATTGGTGGCCTTAAGGTGTGTGAATACCCACTTCATAGCCTCCAAATGGGCCTCAAAGGTTTCACTGACCACCAGAAGGTCGTCCTGATATACCCTGGCTATGATGCCCGGGATACTGGCTAGAAGGGCGTCTACTACCCGTTGGCAATGGGCCGAGGAGTTCCGCGCTCCCATAGGCATACGTGTGTAGCAGAAGGTCCCCGATGGTTTTACCATGGTGAAGAAATGACAGTCATCATGTATTGGGATCTGCCAATAGCAATTGGTCAGATCCATTGACAACATAAAGGGTTTGCTTTTGAGTTAGGCCAGTATCTGGTCGATACGTGGGATGGGGTACGAGTCCGGTACTGTGACTTTGTTGAGCGCGCGAAAATCGGTGACTAGGCGCATTTCGTCAGTAGCACCTGGTTTAGGAATCAAGAGAGATGGGGCCGCCCATTCTGATGTGATGTGTTTAAGGTAGCCCTTTGCGAGCATCTCCGCGATGATGCTTTGCATTTGTGCGCGTCGTTTGGGAGATTGGGAGTACAACTTGTTAGCTACCGGGATGGCATTTGGGAGGATGGAGATGCGTTGAGCGGGGACTTTGGTGGGGCCTTGAGGCTCCTCGAATATCTCAGCATGACTGGTGAGAAACTGGTTGACTAGAAGGCGCTGGGTAGCAGTCAAGTGGGTGGCCTCATTGTCTCGCAATCGGGCCGAGGTGATCTCAACAGAGCAAATCACGGGAGATATCAGGGAGGTTCGCATGGCCGACGATGGCGGGGCATGAGGTTGGAGGGATCACGATTGAGATCGGAAATCCAGGACCACCCCGCCATCTGCCATGAAATTGGTTCCTAGTAAAAGAACACCATCGACATACGCCCGGACTAAGTGGAGAACGATGGGAAGAGATTGTCCATCGTGGTCAATGGTGGTGTGGGCAATGAACAGTTGGTGTGGGGATGGAGACTCATACGCCAGTTGCACCATCCAGGTGACCGTGGTCATGTGGACCCCTGCGGTCACCAGTTGTTGGTAGTTTCTGACCGGCTACGGACGTGTTCGATCCGGAGTTAAAGATGGCGTCAACGTGAATGCCGGCAATGGCGCAGGGAGTCGTAACAAAGACTCCCCCGCCAGCTACAACTTCCTGGTTAAGGTGAACCGGGGAGTCAGGGTGTGAAAGAACACGGAAAGATTGGACCTTCATTCCTTTGCCGCAACTGCTGGGGCAGGAGTGAATGGACACATCGGGGGTGTGGCAGATGGGGCAGCCGGTGGGCCCCGAAAGGGGTACGGATGTAGGGTTCTTGGGTGGTGTGTCCTTGGCAGGTGTTGGGTCTTGTGTCTGGCGGGGGCGAAAAGAACAGCCGGTATTGCGGCGGTATTGGGTGGAAGGATCGGTACGATCCGACCCGGTACCCGTTTTCTGGGTGTCCCCAGAGGAGGAGCGGGAGGCAGTCGGGATCCAAGCTGCCGCATCTGTGAGGATCTCTTCTTGAGCGAGAGCAGCTGTCCACAAGTCCTGTACAGAAACAGACTGCGCTTAGAAATGAAACATTTAATGTGGATGTGGAGGGCCTGGTACATAAGGTCAATCTGGAGATCTTCAGAGAGGTTGTTGCAGGGCACTGAACTGGTCTTGCAAGTATCCCAGAAACTCAGTGGTGGACTGGCCTTCCCTTTGCTGAAGGCCTTGTCGAATTACCACATCAGCCTATGCCCATGCATACCATTGGCAGAGAGCCTCAATGGCCCCCCGCCAAGGTAGGGATGCGAGATCGGATGCCTGCCCACCAAGAGGGGTTCCCCGTCCATGACCCAATTAAGGGCCAGATAGGCCATATCGTCGGAGAGACGGTGAGCCTGGCACACAATTTGAAATTGGGAAAGCCAACCCAGAAAATCCTCCCGCCGGCCATCGAAATGACGCACGGATTTGAATAGTTTGTCAAACAGTATGACATTGGCTGCAGGAGATGTGTGCGAGTGAGGAGCGGGAAAGGAGGTGGGGTCTGTGGCGGCAAAACGATAGGCAGGGGTAGGTGGTGGTAGTCGGGAGAGTGCGGACGGAGAAAGGTCGGTGCGGGCGTGGGCATACAATTGGGGTTCCCGACGCGCCCGTATCGGGGACAGGGACGGGGTGTGGAATGGGTCCTCGTCATGGTTCGACAGCTCGACGATACGAGCGGAGGGAGAGATGACATCGACCACTGACCGCAGATTGGGGATGACTCTGCTCACATGAAGGGATTGTGGAGTGAGGAAGGGGGACGGCAGGCGGGGCCCATCGTGCTGTGCAGAGGGAGGCGGAAGCCGGGAGCGTGCGGGTGTATCCCCGCCACCGTGACGGGGCGACCCTAGCGGGGCACCGGGGGGGGGGGGCTCTGGCAATAGCGGGGCCTGTGACAGGGATGCCACCGAGGCCTCGGCGATCGCTAAACGTTGTTGTAAGTCGGCGATAGTCGCCTGGTAGGTGATGGTGTGGGAGCATTCCGCGGAGCTGACGGACGAAAGATTGTGCACGGTGGATTCCCATTGGGCCGCGGAACGATGCGTGGTGGACTCCGCCTCCGACACTTGTGCCTGCAGGGAGGTAATGGCCACGGATACAGTCTGTGTATATGCGAGGAGATCGGATGCAAGGGCCGCGATGGGATCGGGGAGAATGAGCTCGCCACTGAGGGAAACAAGAACTTCAGGGAAACCTGGCACGGAAGGTGCATTCGCTGCAGGGGTAGCGGGGACGTCGGGTAAAACCGCGGCCGCTGAACTAGTTGATGGTAGAGAAGGTTCCATGGAATAAAATATTGCATGGGTTAGAGACAGTTGGGCACCAGTGTGAGGTGGGTACCCCTAATACTAGGGCACAGGCGGAGAGATGACGGGGATGTATGCCCGTCAGGGTCCCTGAAGTGCCGAGGCGGGGAAGAGACGACCTTTAATATAGAGTCGATGCGCTGGAAACCAGAGACACGTGGGAGTGTCACTAGCGGGCAGCGGGGAGAGTAAACGATTCCCCGATGAAAGCAAAGAATGTAAATGAGTGAAGGAACCGAATAGGAACGAACACTAAACCTTTATTCTGTCTTTACAGAGGAAAGAACTTAAACAACTCAGCAAGAAACGAGCGTGAGGATCGGAGGTATTTATGCCCTTTTCTTGCTGACGACACAGATGACCTAAAAAGATTGATCATGTTTGGGAGGTGTCACCCTCTCTGGGTGACATCGTTTGCCCCCTGCCTTACAATGTGGCAAACGTTGTATGTGAATGCCGTAATTCACTCATTGAGATATTGTTGCACAGCAGCCGTGGGCCACTGGCATCTCTTCAGGAGGCAAACTGAACTTTGACCTCAGGAGCGGGGTACTTGCCTGCATGCGTTTCAGATCTGGAAATTCACCAGGCGATATCTGGTGCTCCCTTTGAATGTTGCTGTAGATTTCTGCCAGGGACTTGATAAGTTCCTTCTTCGTGCTGCCTTTGCTGAACGTGGTGGGCATACCCTTGTAAAGGGCACTAATGATATATGCATTCACCTGAAAGACAACAGAAACCTAATTGAAACTAAGCAAAACAAAAACTTATTTGGAACACCTTGCTATCGTAGCAGAAAAAATTACTTTAACTTGATGAAGGGAACCACCGTAGTGATAGAACCTGTCATTCCAATCCACTTTTGGAACTCCCTAGCACGTTTGGATCCATACTACTGGTCTTATTTTTTGCATGTTGTTAGACATTGAAATTCTCTTCCAGAAATTCAGTTTACCAATGATGATGGTATTCGCCCTAGTTGTGTTGACTTACTGACTTACAATTGGGTTTACACTGATAGTAGAGTAGATCCTTACCGAGCTGAACTGAATGAAACCAATTCAATGGAAAGGAATGTAAAACTCCTCACTGATAAAAACAAATCCATTGCTCATCGATTGGGCCTACATCCGATAGGTGTTTTGTAAACATGCCATACATTGAGCGACATACATGTACCACGTACAAGTAAATGTTTCGGATAAACTACTTTCTGATGATTTTCAAGCAATAAAAGCATAAAAGCTCACCATTTGTGTTAGATGATTCATGAATTCCAGAAGCAAAATCTTGTGGCCAAACATAAATTTATTGTGCCATGGGTTCAATGATCATGACCAGCACGGTCAGCATGCACAGGCCAAGAATGAACAAATAAAAGATAGCGCCCAGGCCGAAAATTTTCGGCCCGGGTCAGCTGACCCCTGGGCAGCTCCCATTATCATTACAGGGTGCTCCCAGGTTTCAGGGCGCGGGGAATTCAAAAAGATGGCGGGAAATCCTTGGGAGACAGTGACTTACTGTCTCCACTGCCATCCTGGCCGCAAATTTTGAGGGGGACACAAAAATACGAAATTTACATAATTTTGCTCAGGTTTCGTCCTCCTCAAGAAAGGTCACTGATGAGGACATCGTTCCTCATCACCCTTGCCCAATTTTGGATTTCGTTGGTCAGCCATTTTAAATTAATCCCCTAAAACCCTCCGAAAATTAACACAGAGTTCTTCCTAGAATGGAAGGATGCTCATATTTGTCCAATATTGAAATCTGAGTGTCAGATCCAGCTAATTATCATCATGGCATTCAACATGCTCTCTACAAGGGAAAAGAAGTCGATACGGCATTTGATATGGTTCGCATCAAAGATTGTTGAAGAAACTTCGGGATTTTGGAATTAATGAAGAAATAGCATTATGGTTTAAGTCATTTTTATCAGATCACAGACAAAAAGTAGTGATGATGGAAACGAATCTGACCGAGTTCTTGTGCAATCGGGATTGCCACAAGGAAGTGTCTTTGAGCCACTCTTATTCTCATATCCCCTACTACTGGCATTGCATATCAACGTCTTAGATTTGTGCAGCAAATTTTCAGAAAGTGTCCTCCAAATGTGAAGGAAATCGGATACAAATCATTGATCCGACCCCTCCTCGAATATCGCTGCTCAGTATGGAATCCGTATAAAGCGGGGCAAGTACAGGACCTAGAAATGGTTCAAAGTAGAGCTTCCAGCGCAGGTTTGTCCCAGGGAAATTCCAGTGAGACGAGAGCGTCACCCTGATGAACAAGGATCTCCAGTAGGACATACTGAGATCCAGATTGGATGCGAAATTTTAGCATGAATATTTTTGAAAAGTTTACTTTACCCCAACATGCTAATTTGGTGGCGGGGATTTTTAAACAAAACCCCCGAGGTTACATGACCCACTCATGAAATTGCATGTAAATATGGATTCTGCACATACGGATTGTCTTAATTTCTGCATGCCATTCGATGTTGGAATTCTCTTCCAAAGAATGGCCATATGCTGCAAGAAATTCAATTTGACATTGTCTTGACGGTACCCACCGAATCTTAAGTTGGGTTGATGGACTACACCCTGAATGAACGAATGAACGAAATATTTTCTCTTTCAAGATGTTAAATAAACAGGAATTTGTATGCATTTACAGATATTTCCACCCACATTTCGGGAACTACCAAAACCTAGCATGGAGCTGTTCGACTTAGATGAATCATTTTCCTTTGAAGAAACACGCATGGCACAGCTGACCAACAAATGCAACGATAGTGACTTGGAGTACTATGTTAGAGAGTGTGGGCAAATTCTAAGAATTATAGACAGCTTGCTTGGTGTCAAGATTACTGGAAAAAGTATCTTAGAGCATGTCTTTTCAAGCATTGTGGAATTTAAAAAGGTTAACCAGGTAGGTTTCACAGTTAAACAACGGTATATAGTATGCAGTGTTTTTTAAACTTTCCACCTTGGTTATTTTAAAAACGATATGAGATAGACAAACCTTTTTATGTTGATGTGTATCAACCGTATGTAGGGGGAATCATTTGCAAAATATACATAAATGGCAATTCCCTCACATTATGACGAATTTTCTTGAATTCCCTGATCGTCCTTGACGCTTTTTCCATTTCCCTGGCATACCCCGATTTCCCTTACGTTCAAGATAGTTGGAACCCTGTTTTAGACTATTACGATAATTTCCTTTGCTATACACCACCCAGTTCTATGGGCAGATCTGCAATTTTTCATAATTATTCGCCCGTAAATTCCCTGTACCATCTTATATAATAGACTTCTTGCAATGTGGGTTATATGCAGATTATAGTGTTAGGATTCCCTTGTACATGTACATCAGAGTTTAGATTAAACTTGTAGAATATTGATGTTTTCATGGATGAGCTCGATTCTATACAATTATGATTTATTTATTTATTTATTTCAGTCCTGAATGAAAGGATTTACAGATTGCGACATATGGAAGACATTGAAATTTTAGAAATACTTCTTGCATTGGAATTATCTTTAGAGCTATCTACAAAGGACTTCCAGGGAAGGCGAGCTCAAGGAAAGTGGACGTCCACATCGTCAGTTCAAATTTCGGGTTTAATATGGAAAGAACTGATTGGACAACTTAGGTAAAAGTAATTCTAAACTGAAAAACTGATGATAATTTGGTTAATTTTGTGGTCAGAACTGATATTTTGGTAATTCATTAAATTCAATCACAACTTTTTCCTGTTCAAATTATCCGATGCTTATAAATAAAATAAAATTAATATGATGTATTTTGTTTAATGTGAAAGCAATTTTCCAAATCGGGACCGGACATTGGTGTGGGTATAAAGAACCGGACGCCAGGGCCAGCAGTTGAGATGGTAGCACACTGGCCTTTCGACCCTGAGTTGCGGGTTCGCTCCCATGTCGAGGTGTGAAGTTGAAAATGCATCTTGAACCTTTTTTTCCTGTTATACTTTTTAACAAATTCAATTAAACAGCTTATCGTGAAGGCCAATCCCAATGTTATCATCTCCTAGGTACTTGTAGCCCAAGTCTTTAGATGGCGATGTACAGTAGCAAATGAAATGCTATAACCTCAAACCAAATGAGTCAAATATTCCTACTTATATATGCGATCTTGCTTTACAATTTGGAGTTTGGTCAAGTAAAGAAATATGCAAATTACTACAATTAAACAAAAACAGCATGGCAAAAGTTGTAGGACAGGTCATTGCCACCTTCATTGGTAAGTGCATTATTTTAGCTTTAGTAATCACTAGTTAGTGGTAGTTAGTGATAATGTATTTCATAGTTTTCTTTAGAATGGCTCCATTTACTCCAGTTGCACTTCGTAAGCGAATAGTGAAAAAGGTAGAGATGGGCATGTCTTACTCCCAAATTTCAAAAGAACTTCTGGTTTCCAAGTCCACTGTGGGTTATACAGTGAAGAAATATCGTGAGAATGGGAGCTTCCAAGACAAGTCAAGATCAGGAAGGCCTAGGAAAACAACACCACACACAGACAGACTCATTAAAAGGAAAGCAATGAGTGATGCGAAAAAAGATGTAGCTATGAGAGCGCGAGAAATTAAAGAAGAACTCAACATCAAAGTTAGTGGTCGGCATGTTGGTCGATGCCTTTTAGAAGCTGGCTTACTTGTCAGAGTTTCTGTGAAGAAACCTCTAATCAGTAGAAAGAATAGGGTCGCTTGTTTGTAGTTTGCCAAAGAGCATCAACACTGGACCAACAATGAATGGAAGAAAATACTATGGAGTGATGAGAGCAAATTTCTATTGTTTGGAAGTGATGGTCGTCATTATATCTGTTGTCCAAAGGGCCACAGAAATGACCCCAAGTACCAAACCCCAACTGTGAAACATGGGGGAGGTTCACAAATAGTCTGGAGTGCATTCTCCTTTGATGGAATGGGTCCAAGTAGTATACAGAAATATCTTGGACACACACATATTTCCATTTGATCATCAGAAAATGCCGAGGGGTTGGCAATTCCAACAGGACAACAGCAAATTCAGTCAAGCAGTGGTCTACATAAAAAAGTTTTGCAGAGGCCTAGCCACAGCCCAGATTTAAATCCAATAGAACACATCTGGGAAGTTCTTGGGCGGGCAGGGAATGTTTGACTCATTTGGTTTGAGGTTATAGCATTTCATTTACTAAAGTTATAAGAATAATTGGATCGTCCTAAAACTTTTGTCAGCCACTGTACATCTCATTAAACAACAATTATTGTTATCTATTGTCATATGCGAGGGTTGGTCAGACTTACAGTGCACCCTACCATTCAGGTCCAACGCTGTCTGTCCTTCGTCGACCCCAATTGGAAGCATTCCTCCTTGGAGATGTGTTGGGTCCTTCAACAGGGGCTGATCTCCAGGACAGTCCAACCCGACATAGACAATCCACCAAAGAAGGTAACTTCCACAGGAAATGGGGGCTAACATAACTTGTTTCCGACCCTAGTGGCCCTGGAGGGGATTCCCTGACTTCCCTAACAGCCCTACTCCCTCTCCCCGGCTAGAAGGTCGTGATATCGCTTACTCTGGTCATCCTGGTGGCTGACGTACGTCTGCCTTATCTTCGGTGTCTTCCTCAGTGTTGCAAACCCACGACCACACGAGTTTCCAGACTCCACGAGTCACACACACAGCTATCCAGGAACTCCGGCTAATCCAAAATCTCCTCTCCGTCGGTTACTGTCCGTCAGCCGTCATCAACATCATCTGTAACTTTAGCTTCACATGACATCAGCATAACAACAATGGAGGCTTCCTGTTGGTCGCGATTTTATGGTTTGTAGGGAGGATATTGTTGCCATCTTGTATCCGTTGTGTCATCCTCCCACCTTGTTTCTTCAGCTCCGTTCATCCTGAGCCCTCTCTTCTTGGGCACAGCCCAGGTCTTGAGAGGTAGTCAGCTTTTCCCAGTTGGCCAGTCTCTGTTAGGGCTCACTTCCACAATGGGCCAATTCCAAGGGGTCATAATCTGTCGGGTTTGTACTGTTTGTCCCAGATGGCTTTTGGCTCACCCTGTATGAGCTTTTGGATTTAGGCCTTTGGCGACAGTTCCTATTCCTGTCGGCAGGTGGTGCTGTGGTCACCTGCATCACTTCCCAGGTGTGGGTTGTTTTCAACAACAGTTCTGGGAACTGTTCCCAGGCCTAATCTGGGGCGTCCTGTTGATGTGGGCCCTGGAGCAGCTCATGTCCTGTCACCTGACATCCAGGTGACTTGATGTCCAGGTTGCTCCAGGCCCTGCACATGGATTACCTCGAGGGGATCCCAGAGTTCTACTGCCGCCGCGACGAGGGGATTGCCCATTTCTGGCATCCCATGGCTACTACTGTCTTCCTGGCAGTCATCTGGCCACCAGGCACGATGCCTGTCGGTCGGCGGGCTGTCCGTTCGCCGACGACCACGTGCATTTGGTGGTGGAGGTGCATTGTCTCCGCCATCCGGTCTTCTGCCGGGCCTGCGGGACTGGCATGGCGTGGCCAATCTAGTCACGCCCGCCAGCTGCCCAGCCGGCAGCCCTTCATATAAAGGCAGCTGTATGCTCGGATGGTTTCCTGACCAGGTAAGCGCATAACACTAATTCTAAATTAAATTGGTTACTGCATTATGTCGCAAGTGTTGGCATTAGAAAATATGGGGCTAACATACAGTTGTATACAAATTTCAAAGGCAACAAGTTAGTTCGACAGAGCAATTATCAACTGTGGTTTACCACAGAGATTTTTCGTGTTCACAGGCAACAGCAAAGTATTAGAAACAAATTACGGCATTCTTCATCCCATAACTTGAGAACAAAATTTACAACCTTACCCCTCTAAATGCTATGGCTTTAGGTTTTAAACAAGCAGGTTTTGGTAACAGATCCAGCTAAGATTCTTAATCGTCAATTCAAAAGTGTCTTTACTGCAGAAGATACAAATTCTTTACCGGATTTCACATTACCATCTGCTTCCTACCTAATTTGCCCACAGCCACTGTCACAGCTTGCCATGCGGTTGTGATCTCCTCTGCACCATTGGGGTGCTTCTAAGTCCTTGTTTCTCTTCCGTTGTCATTGTTCAGGCACTATTTTGTCTCCTAGGCATTTGCCCCTTTAGCCCAATCACAAACCAACCTGGACTCTCGACCTAAGCGATGCGTGTTCACATCCCGGCCGAGGTCGGTGAGAAAAGTTTGGGCATGCGATTTTCCCTGTTTGGCGGCTCTTTTGAATGAGAGTTTAAACCGAGGTTTCGTGCAGATCCCCCATGCTCTCCGCATGTTAAAGGGGGCGTATTCCTCCCTGCGGCTAAATTTCCAGGTGGACGGTCTGCCCCCTGGCGTTGGTGATGGGCCCACAGGTGCGAAACTAGGCCAACGTTAAAAATTCCATAAACAAACCAACAAACAAACCAACCAACCTTACCAGATTTCCCATGCTTACAGATGAAAACTATGCCGAAAAAATTGTTAGTCAGGAGGGGGTGAAATGGATCCCAACAAATCATCTGGTCCCGAAGAACTGCCTCCTAAAATCCTAAGGGAGTTGACTAATGAAATAGCCCCCTTCTTAATTTAAATTTTTTAACAATCATGGAAGGATGCTCATATTTGCCCAATGTTGAAATCTGAGTCTGAGTCAGATCCAGCTAATTATCATCATGGCATTCAACATGCTCTCTACAAGGGAACAGAAGTCGATACGGCATTTGAAATTGTTCTCCATCAAAGCTTGTTGAAGAAACTTCGGGATTTTGGAATTAATGAAGAAATAGTATTATGGTTTAAGTCATTTTTATCAGCTTGCAGACAAAAAGTAGTGATGATGGAAAAGAATCTGACCGAGTTCTTGTGCAATCAGGATTGCCACAAGGAAGTGTCTTTGGGCCACTGTTATTCATATTATTTATTAACGACCTGCCCTAATTACTTTCTTGCTGATCAAAATAATTTGCAGACGATTCTGCACTGTATGACGTTGTCAGTGAAGTGGAGCCACTTCAATTGCAAAGGGATCTTGATGTTCTCGTCAACTGGCGTAGTACCTGGCAGCTCAAATTTAATAAAAATGAGTGCAGGGTTATGAGGTTCTCGCATAAGTGGGAGAGAGCATTTGCAGAATAGGTATTACCATTAGGTATTACCATCACTGACAATATGCAATATGGAATATGGCCCTGTATATCTTTCTTCTGTAATTTTTAAATCAGGTGTACCACGAGGTAGTGTTTTAGGTCCTTTTCTGTTCCTGTTGTTCATTAATGACATGTCTAATCTACTTTTCTGCAACTCTAAATTATTCACTGACGATTCTGCACTGTATGATGAGGTGAGAGTTGAGGATCCATTCAGATTGCAAAGGAACCTCGACATCTTATCAGACTGGTGTAAAACGTGGCAGCTCAAACT
>JAQGAF010003975.1:0-15651 GCA_034687865.1 Kryphioiulus occultus
CCTTGTGGCTGGACGGTCATCCTGTTGTGATCCTTGTGGCTGGACGGTCATCCTGTTGTGATCCTTGTGGCTGGACGACATCGTGTTGGATCCTTGTGGCTGGACGGTTATCCTCTTGTTATCCTTGTGGTTGGACGCCATCGTGTTGTGATCCTTGTGGTTGGACGCCATCGTGTTGTGATCCTTGTGGTTGGATGCCATCTTGTCGTCCTACATTTTGTTGTATTACGTATCGTAACGTAGGATGTCAGAACTACAAGAGACTGCGTTACATTATGACATGTAATGCGTTTAGACGGAACTGCTTCTTGAAACGTGCATACCTGATGAATTCAATGCTCACTTAAGTTTTGAATTTATTATAAAGGCCCTTATCATGGGAAGTCTTGAGTTTGGAAATGAACACGGATTGTGTGGACAGCAGTGCCCCTTATTGACAGCAGCGATAATTTTGTTCAATTTCCACTGTATACACATGAAACAAAGGAATAAGATGAGACTTTACCTATCTGTCGTGTTCTGTTTACCCATATCGCGTGAGATTGCAGATTGCACTGTGCGGGGTTTTCCTAGTGATGATAGTCAATAAAAAACCGCACCCAGTGGAAAAAGCAAATGGTCAACATGCCATTTACCAAGTCCCTTTCCCATCATGTCACGTTTACATAAACAGTTCTTGTATTAGCTGAATTGCTTTTTACTCCTAAAAATTCTTGAGTAACGTTTTGGGTTACTGAGGTTGGGGGTCTGGTGACGGATTTGTTGCAGGGGCCATTGGGAATTCCTACTTAGTCTTTGTAAAGGTTGTTGCCTGAGCTTAATTATTTGGTGCTGGGCAGTCATGTGACCTTAAAAGTGGACGCTTGAAAGTTGTTATGAACGCGGTGCTTGTCCCCTCTGACCTGGATTTGACCCAAACGGGTCAGACAAGGACTGGCTTGTTCAATGGCCGTTTCTGGTTTGATAGATTTGAGGTCATGCTGATGCAGCGTTACATGGTGTCCTTCCCTGTTTTGACCAACTGAGTTCGGAATGTTTTCGAAGGTCATTGGGGGTCAATAAGGTCTATAAGGATGCTATAAGACTTCAAAATTCAAAACTTATATGCCATGTCAGAGAAATTCCAATAGTTTGCGTCAGACAATTCAGGGTGTCTACAGGTCATGGAAAAGCCATGAAATTTACATCAAGGTCATGGAAAAGTCACGATATTTACAACAAGGTCATGGAATTTGTCTTTTGATTCACAAAATAAAAATTTGGGTTAAGATTCCTCATCTGTCACCTAGTTTAGCAAATAATTTCGCATACGGCTTGTTTTTCAACAGTGGTAGATATTGTTTCTGAAAATCCCGGTTTAGCCGTTACACAAAACTTGAACGACCCCATATTCTAATAGGCATGGAAAAAATTTGAATTAATGAAAGTCATGGAATTTGCAATACCAAATCCAGTAGACACCCTGCAATTGATTATTCGTCATTTATAAAAATGTGGGCTAAAATTAATCATTTTTCTTATTTTTTAAACCTCGTGTAAGATGTCAAGGAATTGACTACAATGTTGTCTGTCAGGGAAATCAACCTCAGAATTTGAATGTTAACCGTGAATGGATTGTTCCTAACCCTAGGAAGTCAAGTTATTTTTTAAAATGTAAGGGGATGTCAAAGAAATTGCGATTGCACTATTTTTAACATGTGGTGCATTCAGGACTCGAAAATGTTAGGAAATGTCAGGGAAATTTAGAATTGCTGTTTTAAGATATGTGGTATATGGTAAAAGTTTAACCAAGGGCTTGAAAATGTTAGGGAATGCCCAGCAAATTAAGAAATTCGTCATTTTTTAATTGCAGTGCATGTTAAGTTCGATTCTGATTTTGAGCATAAATACTGACGTGTCCTAACGTGTTCGGGGAAAAGTAATCGGACAATGTCAGGAAAATCGACATAAGAACTTGGATGGGGATCCTGAATAATTATAAATAGGCCTACTACTGGCAAATAGGGTTAATTGGAATTTGACAATTAGTTACGGATTTGTATTTTGCTAAAATTAAATAATTGCCAATTTTGACTTAAGATAGACGAGAACTATGCGAAATTATTTTTACAGACCTACCAAATCTGAAACTGGTTACATGACGCTCTTCTAACCCCTTTTAGCGTTATTTGTCCGTCTTCAACATCTTATAATTGATTTTTAACCCACTTGCAATGACCCTGGAGTGCGGAAAATTAGCACAGTGCTTGACCACGCGAAACATTGGATTGCAGTATAATTTTACGGATCAATGTAGTTTCCTGCCCGACATATCAACACTTTAAACTTGGAAAAAATGCATTCGAAACCGTGGCGGCCCCGAAATTCAGCCTGCAGTTCGTTATAACAACTTTAAATATGGGGAAAACATTTGTCTGGAAAAATGTTGGGTTTCTCGAGGTATGAAAAGATGACATTTAATGATATTTAATGTCTTTTCTGGAAATACAAATATCAAACGTTTTTTCGAATGTTTGGCTGTGCAACGTGGCTGAAAATGCATTCGGTTTGTTCAAACAAGACTGTTAAAGTCCAGGTGTGGTGTGTCGGTGTTTACCGTCATTGATCGTTAGCTTTTCGTTCAGCCAAATTAATGCAGTTCTAAAGGTCAGTGAACTTTGGGGGGCACTTCCTCGTCTGTACCCCCTGAAATCCAATGTGGTGAAACATGAACCTAATTGGCGAATTTTGGAAATGCATAGGATCAACAATTTTTACATCACTCTAGGTAGCGATAATGGAAAACTCCTGCTCTGACCGGTGACCGGAAGTCTGGCACGCGACTGGACGTCAGTTGGTCACGGCAGGATGACTAATCGATGCCCGCCCAGATGCTTGGGTAACACGAGGCTGGGAATGTGTTGTTTTTTCAAGATATCTGAGGCCCGTTCCAGTTGTTTATCGATTTTGGAATGGAATGCTATTATGCAAATGACTAATTCTCAGTTATGAAGGCTGTCAAGTGATTCCTACATTTCCTATATTTTAGAGGTAGTCCTATATAATCCTATATTTTTAAAAAAATTCCTATATTTTACTGCAAACTGCTTTGGCAAAGAAAAATGTAGCAGATACTGGCTAAAATTCATGAAAAGAAATCTGAAATCCATCAGTTATTTCTTAGTGTTTAAAGTGATATTTAAAAAAATTGCCTGTGGCATTATCTTGAATATTAATATTCCTAAGTATGTCTTTAAAAATACATTATGGCTAAAGGTTTTCTTTTAAATGTTAATATTTACACTAGTTGTTGTAAAAAAAAAAAAAATTGCATGTGGCGTTCTCAATAAGCCTATTGTATATGTGTCACAAGTCTGCCATTCTAAAATAACGTTGGTTGTGGTCCAAGGTTTGAGAACTGCCGACTATTTCATGAAAATTTTAAGTTTTTTCTGAAATGTTCGGTGAAAATTTAGAAAAATAATTAAAGCAATTACAATTAAAAAGTAGGAAGCGCTCTAAACTACAGTAATTTACCGATTTTTAAAAAAAATTTTTTTTTCCTATATTCCGCCTATATATTTTTCCGTTTTCCTATATTTTTCATTTTTTCTATATTTCCTATATAATTCGACCTCCGTACTGCTTGACAGCCTGGTTATATCTGATGAAAGTTAGAATAAGAACGATAGTCCAAGATTCAGCCAGAAATTCAGGGTGTAAACTTCCTGCAAAGTCAGGGAATTCTTGACAATGTCAGGGGAATAGATTATCCCCTCTGAAGCCACCCTGGGGGTATTTTCACCCCCGTCATGTTTCATCATAAATAACCTCTGTAAAATTCAGGTGACTGGCCTTCTGGAAAAGTTAGGGAAATTCATCTGTCTGGAAATTTGTTGTGGCACACCTGAGATACTTGTACCAATCAAAATTGGTACAAATATCTCAGAACAGCATTGGAAAAGCTGTATTTATATGCTTTTTATAAAATGGATCATAAATACGGTATAATATGATAGTTGGTTACTCTTCAAATTTTTCATGAAAAATACCCTTCTGCGTTTCCAAGAAGTCGCAAAAATGCAATCTTTGGCATCTGGTGGTTTCAACCACTATGTGTAATGTACTAAGGAATTTACGCTAAAAATCCGCTATTGTTTGTAAATTTCACAATGTTGCCTATGGCATTACCTTAATTATTCATATTCTAATTTCTTTTTACAAAATTCATCATTCCGTGATCTTAAATTTCCACTATATAATGGTCTATAATGGTATATAATGGTCTATATAAATGGTTTTTAATGCCCTTTTCGGAATATACTAAACAATGTTCACTAAAAATCCACTGTTTCTTGTAAATTTCAAAATTATTTATTTTCTTATATATATTTATTTCCTTAATTATTTTCTTCTCACAAAATTCATTTCGTGATCTAAAATTTACCCCAGACATGTATTGCTTTTTGAAATGGGGCAATAATTTCCCATCCGATAAGTAAAAATGTCAAATCCATAGGGTTTTAAATTGACTGGAAATTTTCCAAAATGTGTGGAAAACCTGGAAATGTCAGGGAAATTAAATGGATTTTTCTTTAAGGGTGTCCACTGTCTGGCGAAGACAGCAAACGAGTATCCTGGAATGGCATTTGTCAAGTACTTCCTAGCATTTGTCAGGCAGTCGACAGTAAACAAGTCGCAGTTTGCACCACTTGCTACAAATTGAGCATCGTTAAAATGCCTGGTGTAGTTGTCGTAACAAGACAGTCTGAATTGTTGGCAGCAAGCGAGCTGGTGCCAATGTGCTGTTTGGCATCTCATGTAATTGTTAGCTTTTTTCAGTTGACGCACCCCGAAGCACGTTTGCTTGAATTCGCAACTGGTTTGAGCAGCTCGCAGAATTCCTGGACTTCGCAAGTTTGCCAAACGTTTAGCAACTTCTCAAAATATCAGTCCTGTTGGTATCCGGCTTTTTGCTACCCTGGGGGCGGACAGAAAATTGTTGGAAAATTAGTTTTGGTCTCTGAAATGGCCATTTTTCACCTGTGGGACACCCTGTAGGTGTGGGTTTTGACAGTTCAACTTAACTGCAATAAGTTGCTTGTGCCACTTTCAGCGAGATGGTGCTCGAGATACTGTATGTTCCCACCTGATTTTTCAAGTGCTTGCAACCGCAACACCCTTTGATCCATGGCGTCTTAAATAAAGTTGTATTAACTCTTTGAGATTTAGATACTGATTTAGACGCCGCACCTGAGGGCTTAGCCTAGCTTAGTTTGAGATCTGACTCTTTGCCAAATTACCCGTTAAGACTTCGGGTTGCTCCTGGTTCGAATACCGGTTCTGCTACCAAATCTACTGTACGCTGCAACGTCATGAAAGTTTTGTCGAAACAAGTACAGTAGAACCTTCAGGCTGTGAAGCGATTCCTATATTTTTGAGGTTGTCCTGTATTTGTAGAATTTTACTGTGAACTGCTGTGACAAAGAAAAATATAGCAGATACTGGCTTAAATTCATCATTTGTGATCTGGTTTTTCTAAAAAAAAATTGCCTAAATTAATGTTAAATCTAACATTTCTGGTTTTGTTTTTTTAAAAAATGCTTACGTCATTCTGTTGATTATTTTTAAAATGTCTTCAAAAAGGAATTATGGCTACTTTTTTTTTTAAAAAAACTTCGCCTATGGCGTTCTTTTAAATATTAGTATTTATACACAAGTTTTTTAGAAAAGAATTCTGAAATCCATCATTTGTGCCTAGGTTTTGTAAAAACTATTTAGAAATTGCCTACAGCAGTATCTTGAATATTTAATTAATATTCCTAAGAATGTCTTTAAAATGCATTATGGCTAGTTTTTTAATTTCGCCTATGGCGTTCTCTTATGTGGTAATATTTACACTAGTTTTGTTGGTTTTTGTAAAAAGTAATATTTAAAAAATGCCTACGACATTCTCTTGTATTAATATTCCTAAGAATGCCTTTAAAAATGCATTATGGCTAGTTTTTTTTTAAATTTTGCCTATGGCGTCCTCTTGGTTTTTACTCTAGATTCTAGTTTTTGTGAAAAGTTACCCACTGCGTTCTTAATATTTCTATTGTATATGGGTCGCAAAAGTCTGCCATTTAAATTTGCGTTGGTTGTGGCCCAAATTTTGAGTTAACCGCCGTTTGATTAGTTGGTGAAATTTTAAATTTTTTCTGAAATATTTGGTGAAAATTTAGAAAAAATCAGATATTTGTAATCCAACTGGCCACATGCCTTTGAGAAATTACAATAAAGTAGGAAACTCTAAAACTGCAGTAATTTACTGATTCTGTTTACAAAAATTCCTATATTTTTACTTTTTCCTATATTTTTTTCATTTTTCATAAAATTTTCTATATAATTCGACCTCCGTACTGCTTTACAGCCTGAACCTCTGTAAAGAAAAAAAATTAGCTGACGGGGCTGTTACCACACTCGAGACCCACCAGTGGACTTCAAAAATACATTTTCTCATAAAAATTCCTATCTTTTTTATTCCTGTTGTCTGTGTATTTCCTATATTATTCTACCTCCTTGTTGCTTAACAGCCTCGGTAAATTCTAACGAATTTTTTTTATCTTTGCAGCCAACTGACGAGGACATTTCGAAAATCTACCGTGGATTCTCGGATAAAGCAAGTTTACAAACGGGTGGTATGACCATCGCGGGTGACCGATACATATATTTATCCGGCGACGAGAAAATTCTCCGAGCGAAAAAGGGCAAAATTGGAGTTCACTGCATGAAAACTAAACAAGGTAAGGCTGCCGATGGATATCCAACCTCTGTTGGTCCCACGGTTTTTGGTTTGGAAATTGGTTCTCAGCACCCCTAATGCCGATGTGCCTATTTCTTGTCCGAACTCCTGAAGGATCATGATGGGCATGGTAGGTATTCTGGAACAGACATGTTTGGCAGAAAAGCTTGTTCTACATCAAGGACACACTATGATCCTACTTTCCACTTCAAATCCACTTTCCGAGTTTCGTTCGAATTGGGCAGTATGTTCTATCCAACCGTGGTTCCCCCATACCTAAAAAACCTGTAAATGTCAAGGCAATTGGAAAAATCTGGGAAAAGTCAGGAAAAGTGACACCCTGCAGGTTTCTACTGATCATGGAAGTCGTGGAAAAGACGTGAAATTTACGTCAGGGTCACGGAAAAGACACGAAATTTACAGCAGGGTCATGGAAAAGTCATGAAATTTACAGTCATGGAAATTCAACAAATCAATGATGCATTTTAAATGGCTTACGGAAGAAATATATGTGGAATTGTACAGGGCTTGGAGATGATACAATTGGGTAATTTGGATACATTTTGATTTGTTGGATACAAATGGATTATACAAAATAGCTATTTTGGGGCAAAGTGGATACAAATGATTTTGTTATGAAAGTGAGCTTTGTCAGTTAAGCGTATTTCATGATAACTTTACAGGGTACTGACATGGCCTTAATTCGTGTAACATTTCAGCAAAATAATAGGACAGTCAATATGGACCGTCATCCCGTATCACCACTAAGTACACTAGATTCAAATGTAGACTTGTTGTGACATAGGGAGCGTCCACAAATTATATAACGACGTTTCCTGTTTTTTTGGATACAAATCAGTGTTGGATGATACGTATTGGATACAAATCAGTTCTTAGGCTGAATTGTCAGTTAAAAACAACTGATCCAAAATGTTTGCTGATGAGTGTTTGATATCCTGATTATATGTATGTTATATGTATACGTTTAGTGTTTCTTAAATTGACATGTGCCAATTTCAGTGGTCAGGGAAGTTCAAGAATCAGGGTTCCCACTTCCTGAAAATCAAGCAATGTCAGGGAATTTTGTGAAAATGACGTGATAATTGAAATAGTTTACATTAGCCTTACATTACATGTGACATTAACATGTTACAGGTTAAGATGTGACATTAACATGTTACAGGTTAAGATGTGACATTGACTTGTTACAGGTTAAGATGTGACACTGACTTGTTACAGGTTAAGATGTGACACTGACTTGTTACAGGTTAAGATGTGACATATAGCAGGTTACATTACATAAATAATAGATTGGTCATCATCATTTTTGAAAATTTGGGATAAAATCCATCATTTTTATTATTGCTTAAAAAATTCTCTTATACAATTTAATATAATGGCTAGTATATTCAGTTGCAGGACAAAATGACGGAAACTTGTACTGGGACAAATACCTTTATCAACAGAGCCTCAATGCTTTTTTAAATTGAGTGCAAGGTTTGAACAGTGACCTTTCTCTGGAGGATTTTATACTGATACTGTATCATACTGGACCTCCTCAGTGCTTGACTCCTACCTGCCTTAATATTTGAATTCACGGTTTAATGAACTGCCCTCTTCTGCAGGCATCCAATTTTTCTGGCCTGCCCCTTAACTGGATAGGATTCGACGCATTTTTCACTTATCCACTTTTGTCCTTAAGTTATCAAACTGCGAAGAATTGGTACAAAAGTCCCCTCGACAGCTAGATGACGAACCAGTAGACTATTACTACCCTGCCATCGATTAACACATGATTATGCAGGACCCCATTGTCACGTGATACCAGGATGGGGGTACTGTGAGAGGGTGTTCTGGTCACGCATTTGGGGAACGTCACGCGTGCAGATGACTTGATAGCTGATGGGGGTCTTGTTGTGGTCACCAGGGCGAGGGATTAGGGCCATCTGTCAATGGACCAAGCAGGATCAATGAAAGATGTCATTGCTGTCTGGCTTTTGGGGTTGGTGTTTAGAGATAGTCTGGCTTTCCTAGATTAGAGCCTGCAAATTCGACATGTCACGAAAATTACCCATGTTGCAGTTAAGTAAGGCTTATTTCAATACTTCAGGAGTATTTTTTTGTTGGTTCGAAACTAGAATCTGCTACTCGGGTTTAGCATCTCGTGACAGTTGCTATGGCTAAACAAACGTTTGTATGGCAATTTTCGTAAAATTTCTAAAGTCAGCAGAAATACAGTAGGCCTACTATATTGTTGAAATGTGTATTGTGGTCTAATATTTTGTGCCATTTCGTGTAAAATGTCAGGGAAATCGATTTGGGAATTTCAGTAAGAACCCTGTCAACTTTTTTTTTTTAGCGGTAAGGGTGGTCAGTGAAATTGCTTCAAAACCTGGAAAAGTCAGGGAATGAAAGTATCAGGGAATTCGTGGAAGCGTAATGGAAATTAGTTTCCATCAGCCAATTGATTTGTCATTTTTATAAAAATTTGAGAAGAAATTCAATGATTTTTCTTATTTGAAAAAATCTCGTTTAACATTTTAGGGAAATGACTGAAAAGTTGTAAGGGAATGTCAGAAAAATCAACTTGAGAATTGGAGTGGAAAACCTGTAATATTATGTTATTGTGGAAGTAGTTTTAAATCTATCATCATTTGTGATATTGCCTTCATGTCACTTTAATTTCTTTGAGGTGCCCCAAACCCGAAGTACCCAACATGTCATCCATGGTCAAAAGCTGGTCCTATTCAAACGTATATTTCCTCTTCAGGATTGCTTTTAAAGTCAGGGACTTTACTTGGATAGTCACACAAATTATTTTTCTAAATTGTAGCTTATGCTTTTGTCAGTGATGCTTATCTCTTCCAGGTGAGGCTACGATACCTGCACAAGATAACAGTAGTTTTAATTAGTTTCGTGTTATACCCATCCCAAGTAATGCCTATGGTGCTGCCACCCAGAGGACTGCCCATGACCTAGTGAGAATGATAGCCGTATTCCACATCAAGTAGTCTCTCTGGTTTTAAGATATCACTTAAGTATATTAGTTTGAATACAAACCTTAGTGATTAGTGTGTTTAGGACCACGTATGAGTGTTTTTAAACTGTAAACTGCTGTGGCACAGAAAAAATGCCAGATACTGGCTGAAAGTCAGAAATTCATCATCTGAGATCTTGTTTTTCTAAAAATTTGTGCCTAAATTAATGTTAAATACGTCATTTCTGGTTTTGTTTTTAAAAAAAATGCATAGGACATCTTAAATGCTAGTACATGAATTTACACACTTTTTTTTAGAAAAGAGATCTGAAATCCATCATTTGTGCCTAGTTTTTGTAAAAAGTACTATTTAAAAAAATTGCTCACGGCATTCTCGTGAATATTAATATTCCTATGAATGTCTTTAAAAATGCAGTATGTCTAGTTTTGTTTTAAAATTTCACCTGCGACGTTCTCTTAAATGTTAATATTTACGTGAGTTTTTCTAGTTTTAAGTCTGCCATTCTAGAATTAAGTTAGTTATGGTTCAAAGTTTAAAAACCGTTGGTTGTTTAGTTGATGAAAATTTTAATTTTTTTCTGAAATATTTGGTGTATATTTAGAAAAAATAACCGAATATTTGCATATGAAATGTGGAAAAAATATGAAATGTGGAAAAATCTGATATTTTCATTCCAACTGGTCACATGCCTTTGAGCAATTACAATAAAAAGGTAGAAAACGCTCTAAACTACAATAATTTACTGATTTTTTAAGAAAAGAAATCCCTATATTCTTCCTGTATTTTTTCTCATATTCTTCCTATTCTTCCCAAGACAGTAAATTACAGTAAATTAACGGTGAATATCATAGTAGTTAGTGCTATTTTAGCATGGCCGAAGGATGCATTTTAGGACATGCTCCCACAGATGGCAGCACCACAGATGCAAGATTGAACCAGTCACGAGCGTTGCTACCTCGGCTCACGTAGGCTATAACGAATTTCCCCATAATGAAAAATGGCTGGTTTGCCAAAGAACAGCTTTACGAGTTGTTTTGGGGACATTCAATTTCGACCAGGTACTGTTTTGTCATCAAACCAAGGCTGCTGACATTTGAAAAATTGGGCCAAAGCCGTTCCATTGTTTCAGGGTGCAGTTTTGGAGCAGCTAGTTGGTCGACTTGACATTTAGTTGTGTGTATGTTGACGAGTCCCACCATAAACTAGGCTTTTAAGCACGATCGTGCTTCTGGCCATGCCGTTTCAGATAACCGTGCCAAGTCGAGGTAGAGTTCTAGATAAACAGAATTTATGGTAATGCATCGGCCCAGGCTTGTTATCGTTGGATAAAGTGGAATGCCAACTAGGTTTGTCACACGCCTGTTTTGGTACCAGAAGTAGTCCTGGCCTAGTTGGAATAACAACCGTGGGAGCAATGTTGGCCCGAAGGTGGGGGCGCCAAAAAAATTGGTGGGAGGGCGCCAAAAGACATGTAAAAGTTGAGGGGAAGGGCACTGAAATTAAAAAACTAGTACCGTAATAAGCTTTTGGAACTTAAGTAGTGGTGCAAAAGCACTAATCCAAGATTAGGGCAGGATTTCACCTGTACAACATTATTTAAAACCTATTTTTTTAAAAAAAATTGCCTATGGCGTTTCTGGTACATTTAGTATTAATATTTAATAACATTTTGTCTGTATAAATACAGTACTGTAGTGTTGAAATGTGTATTTTTCACAAATTGCCCCTTATATTTCTCTTCAAATTATTAAAATTAATTTCTTGTGATCTAAATCTTTTGCGCAAATTTCATGTAAAATGTCAGGGAAATTATTTAAGAATTTGAGTGGGAACCTGACGTGGAAGTTATGGAAAAGTCATGAAATGAGATTTTGACCATGGAAGTAATGAAATTTTGCAACAGGGTCATGGAACTTCTTTTCATTGATTCACGAAATAAAAATCAGGTTTAAATTCTTCATTTGCACCTAATTCAGCAAAAAAATTCGCCTATGGTGTTTTTGGCCAATAATAATGTCGTTACAGTGGTTGATAGTTTCTGAAAATCGCTATTTAGTCATGACATTAAACTTGAACGATCCCATATTCTGATATGGTACAATTTTTGAAGTCGTGGAAAAGTCATGGAATTTGCGGTACCAAATCCAGTAAACACCTTGATCTAATCTAGATCGGAAAAAAATTCGCCTATTACGTTTTTTGCCATTGATCATGTCATCACTGTGGAAGAATCACTGAAAATCTGATGTCTGAATCTGAATCGGAAATTTGAAAATCACTATTTTGTGATGACATAAAATTGGAACGGCTACATATTCTAAGACTTTTGTCAGGAAGTCAAATTCCAGGGGTTTCCCACTTTTCCCAGACCTGGAAAACCTGGAGTTACCAGGGAAATTGGAAAGACATGGAATGGTTTTGAAAAAGTTGGTGATGTATTCTGAAAGTCAGAGAAATTCAACATCAGTATCACCATCAAAATGTTGCTTTCATATTTGCTTTCACATAGCTAGTTGAAGATAAGAATAATCAATATTAATATTGAAATGAAGTTGAGAAGTGGCTTCTAGTATAGTATGCCAGAATTCATTCCCTAAAGCACGTTTAAGTTAGTTTCGTAAGTGCCACCAGTCAAAGAATCGATTGATTTCGGCCTTGATGAGTCAGGGAAGTTATTAATGTAAATGTTAGTTTTTGAATCAGTTGGTTCGTCATGGTAGTCAATATTCTTGAGTGATGCTGCGTGGGAGGCTAGGTAAACCCAGTTTGCGTTTTTGCCTTGCTCAGAATGAATGTCAGCTACTGAGACGGGTGCAACTTTCCTTACGCAATTTTTGCGTCAATTGTTGCATGAAATGAATATCAGATTATTGACCTGAAATGTTCCTAGTCTGCAGGCAATCCCAGAAAGTGCTACTTACTCGAAAAGGTAAATTGGCCACTTTATAGCAAGTTGTGATAAATGTTAATGGAGCACATGTTTTCCACTTGCCTTAGTTGGAACCCACATATAATGGATTTTTGTTTTTCCTCACGTTTTGTGATGTCAGGCATGTGGTCAGTTTGAAAAAATGTGAAAAATTTGATAAAAATAGGGTAAAAATGACAATTTATGTGAAAAATTAATTGAAAATGAATTTCATCGGAAATCCAGCTTAACTGAGGAATTCCCCTCCATTCTGGTCCTTAATTTCATAAAAAAACGTACTAAAATTTGCTTTTTATCATAATCAGTTTTTCTTTAAAAAAAATTGCTTGTGGCAAATTGAAAAATATCAATTCTTGGATGTGAAAAAATGTGAAAAATTGTATACCAACAGGACACTTGCCTGGATGTTGAAAACGAAAGTCACGCTTTGGGTTTAGTGGATTTTTGTTGTTTTTGAACATGTAATAGCCTCGATTTTTTTCTCAATATGAATTGGCAAAATGGCTCAAACGGTGCAAACGTGATCATAAATGATGGTATACAGGGTTCCCACTTTCTGGAAAATCAGGGGATTTCTTGAAATCAGTGTCAGGAAATTCGTAAAAATTCGTCAAAATGTCAGGGAAATTGAGATAGTTTGCATCAGCCCATTGATTAGTCATCATCATTTATAGAAATGTCATTTGTCTCATATTTTTTAATTTTCGTGTAAAATGTCAGGGAAATAACCGAAAAGGTGTTAGGGAAATCAACTTTAGAATTTGAGTGGTAATCCCTTATCTAGGGAATTTTCTTTAAAAATATGGATGGAACGGACTCAGTTTTTTTGCAAGTAGATACATGTACGCAAATAATGAATTTATTTTAATTTTTTAAACATTTATTATTGAAGGAATGGGAATTGAGCTTTGAAAAGTGCTTTGAGTATGCTATAGGACTAGGTTATTAAGACTGGAGATATTTTACCTTAGCTACCACCTTACCACAGATTGGTTTGCTTAACCCTAACCGGTTAAGTAAGCTCGTGGTACAGGGTGATTTTTGAAGGTGGCTCCAACTTTACAATTTAATCACAGAATGTGTTATTAACATGAACATTCTGCTTTTTCATGTGATAGTTTTTTTGTTACCAGTCCACTTCGACGTCTGGACCTATGATTTGAAGTACTACTAATCCAGGGTTCTTACAATCTGGGAAGACAGGGAATTTAAGAAAGTCAGGGAAGATGTAAAATCTGACCTGGAATTTTTAATCAAAAATATGCCCATAAACTTGTTAAATACATGATATAAAAAGAATAAAAACAAATTAGTTTAACTTTAAAGGCCAAGAGAAGCAATCTGTCAATTTGATAATTAAGTCAAAATTCCCTCAGAATAGGAGCAGAGACAAAAATGATTGACATTATTGCTGTTGATAAAGAAATTACCAAAGCTGTTCAGGAAACATAAGTTGGCCTACTCTTCCACCTGCTTTTATTAAAGTTGCAAATGTTTTCAAATGCTCACGTTCCGATTTTTTTTACCATTTTACTAGAAATTACTTTAAAGCAAAGTAAAAATATAGTAATGAAATGTTGATTTTTCATGGTCATGGAAAAATTCAAAAATGACCTGGAAAAACTTGGAAAAATCAGGGAAAAATGTGGGAGCCCTGTAATCGGTTTTTCTCTACTCGTAGACTGCAAGGTTCAGAATGGATTTACTTTGAAAAAGTTGACTAAATTCAGCAAATCAATTATATATCTTACATACAGTAGATAGTTATTGGTTTACACAAAACTCAGATGACAAGCAATTTTGTGGAAGAAATAATAATGAAATTGTTAATCTGGTGAACACTGGCCTGCATTTTCTGCCAATGGGAAAGTTGTCCTATCCTGACAAAGGCAAAGTCTGATTTTCATCCCTTTTTAGTAAACTTGAGCCATGGTTCACATCTCAAGGTTTGGTGTGTGAATCGCTATCGTATGGGAATCGTGAGACACGCTGATAATGTCTTGATAACTACAAGTTTCCTTTTAGTATCAGATGGGCAATGTTTAGATAAACATTGACGGTAAAACCTTTGTTGATTTGAGAGCTAAATGTTTTGTTCATGTTTCGAAGTCGTTGCCAGCTACGTGTCTGAATGCATTTGGAAAACCAATACAGGTTGTCAAGTGATTCCTACATTTTTGAGGTAGTCCTATATAGTCCTGCATCTGTAGAAAAATTCCTATATATTCCTATGTTACTGCAAGCTGCGGTGACAAAGAAAAATAGGGCAGATACTGGCTAAAATTCATCATCTGAGATCTGGTTTTTCTAAAATTGTTAAATCTATCATATCTGGTTTTGTTTTTAAAAACTACCTACGACATTTTGATTATTAAAATTTCCAAGAATTTCTTAAAATACATTATGGCTATTTAAAAAAAACTTCGCATATGGCGTTCTCTTAAATGTTAGTATTTACACACATACAATTTTTTAGAAAAGAAATCTGAAATCCATCATTTGTGGCGTAGTTTTGATAAAAAGTAGTATTTTAAGAAATATAGCATCACCTTCAATGTTAATATTCCTTAAAATGTCTTTATAAATGCATTATGGCTAAAGGTTTTTTTGAATGTTCTTAAATGTTAATATTTACACTACTGTGGTTTTTTCTGGTTGTTAAATATTCTATGTGCATTTGAGCAATTACAATTAAAAGTAGGAAACTCTAAACTGCTGTAATTCTTCCTATATTTTGTTTTCAATTTTCCTATTTTCATTCCATTTCCATATATTCTTCCTATATTTTCCCATTTTCCCATATTCTTCTTATATTTTCCCATTTTCCCATATTCTTCTTATATTTTCCCATTTCCCCATATTCTTCTTATATTTTCCCATTTCCCCATATTCTTCTTATATTTTCCCATTTCCCCATATTCTTCTTATATTTTCCCATTTCCCCATATTCTTCTTATATT
>JAQGAF010003976.1:0-15649 GCA_034687865.1 Kryphioiulus occultus
CAAGTCCCAATTTGAAAGTTGTAGAGCATACTCGAATTAGTATAAATCACGTTTCATTTAATTTATTGGAATCGTGTACAAAGCACAAAAAAATAACATAAACTGATGTAAATTTGATCTTGTAGCTTCAAGGACACGCGCCATTTTTCCAGGATGCTCTGGAAATGCTCTGACCTTTAAAATGAAATTCTAAGGTCAAAGGTCATTTGACCATTGGATTGCGCACGGTCCATAAACTATGTCTCAATCACCAGCTTCAATTTGCATTTCCCCCATTATTCTGAATCACCCGGTATTATGGGGATATATCCACAAACAACGTCAATTAAAAAGTATTTTTGGACTACCCCCACCGCCCTCCAACCTTCAACGTCTTTTATGAACGGACTCTACATGTATATTGGTCTATTTTCTTGCTTTACAGTTTTGTACTTGTCAACTACTGTATGTGTGGCAAAATGCAATGGATTTCAATTACACAGGCATGTGGCTTGTTTCACGTACAATTATTGCTTTTTTTTCAAATTTTTTCACATTTCTAGTCAATATTTTTGAAAAAATAGATAGTTCAAGAGGTATAACAGTGCATCCCAAACTACAGGACGCGACCCACCTACCATATTGAAAACGCCATTGGTAAATTTTTTACAAAACTAGACCACAAATAGTGGATTTCAGCTTGCTTTTCTATAAAAAAAATTGTATGGTGTAAAATTTAATATCAATGTTTAAGAGAAAGCCGTAGGCTAAGTTTTTTTTTAATTCGACTAAAAACGGATATCAAGTGTATTTTCATGTAAATGATTTTTAAGATTTTCATGTAAATGATTTTTAAGACAATGTAGTATTTTTAAGATTCTTATAAATATTAATCTTCAAAAAAGCGCTGCAGAGCAATTAAAAAAACTGATAAAAATAATCAAATTTTAGCACGTCTTTTATGAAATTAAGGACCGGAATTAAGCAGAATTCCTCAGTTTTAAGCTGAATTTCTTGTAAAATTAATTTCCAAAGAATGTTTCACATAAATTGTCATTTCTACCCAATTTTTCACATTTTCCACACAAGGGTATAGATTTCCACATTTTCAAACTAGCCACATGCCTACAATTAAAAATCATGATTGACGACCCTTCCAACGATATTTCCGAGATATTCTTGGATGCGACGAAAGGTTCATAACACTTTCCTCTCATCCAGTCTGAACTCCGTGGCAACATGCGGCAAGTAGCTGTCCCCAATCGGACAAGAAACTCAGTTCTGGCATAAACAAGCCAACAGACAATTTATCTTAGCTGTGAAAGTATTCTCCACGAAAACAAAAACCGCTGAACAAAGAGGAGATGCTAAATCTGGATCCTGTGACCAGAAATCGTGGAAACGTCCAATGAATCTAGGTCTCTCGTCTCTTGAATTGCGTCCAAAAGGCTTGCCCATGTGACAGACAAGAAGCTTGCCAACTTCCGGATTTTTTGTTAGCCATGCAGGACATGCCGAAATCGCTAAGGCAACCGACTTTTGTTTTGCACTGAGTTTGGTTTGCACTCATTGACCTCCTTCTCAGGTGGGCAAATCAAGAGTCTAGCTCTCCCCACCCATCCTCTGCTGGTAGACACCCATGAAGGAAAACAGGAACGGTATCATGCAATGAGCTCTGTGTTTTAGTTGAAAATTTGCACACAGGTGGCAGTGTTACCGTACATGTAGTAAATGTATTAAAACAGAATTATCAGGGTGACTTATTCTAATTCACTAATCGACGAAACGCGTTTTAGACAGAGAAATTTCGTACGAAATAAAATAAATACGAAAACGAAACCACATTTCGTAAGTACATTCCCGTTTTTCGTATTTCGTAAAACCAGTAAGGGAAATTTCGTACGAAAATACCCCAAATCACTCATAAATATGTGTGACCATACATATAGTTCTGCCATATACCTATTAGTCCCTATTGGTAAAGAATAACCATCAATAGGGATTTATATTTCGAAAGTCCCCATTGCCGTGATCACAATGTTTTCTACGCACCTTTTCTTTTCGACTATTTCGGGGGAGTACACATTTCGCCGAAAACGCATTTTTGGCACAGGAAATGACGTCAAAAGGTAATTTTCGTGCGAAATCTGATTTCGTACAAAATTTCTCTAACTGTCTATTTACTGTATCTTTGCGTATTAAGACATACATGTACGTGTACACCGTACGGAATTCGTCATAAAATTGAGAATCATTGCCCCGAGTTTCTTTGAGAAAACCAAGCAAATATCCCAGACTACATATAATTAAACATATACAGGGCGTTCTTTTTAGTCAGTGCTCAATGAAATAAAATTATATCTTTAATACGGTAAGAGATACAATGATAGTTCTTGAAGGCAACTTTTAGAGTCGACCATGGGCTATCCGGAAACCATATGTGCCGTGACCATGAATGTCCCGTTCAAGGTCATCGATGTGCCCATTCCGTGCTTTTTTTTGCAAATGTGTCAGAAACCGCTGCAGACAGGATCCTATAGTGTGAATTAGAAAGTTGTAGAGCGATTCCTAATTAGTCTAAGTTGGTTTCAAAATGTTCTGAACGAGTCACAGCTAGCTAGAATTTTCTTCCGCGAGTCACCATCATGACACATGGATGACCTTGAACCGGACATTCAAGGTCACGGCAAATATGGTTTTCGGATAGCCCGTGGTCGACTCAATAAGTTACCTTCAAGAACTATCATTGTATCTCTTACCGTATTAAAGATATAATTTTATTTCTTTGGGCACTGACTAAACAGACCACCCTGCATGTACTGTATAATACACTGTATGTAGGAACATTTAAACATAAGCATTTAGAACATTGGGAACATCCTTATCCTTCCAAATTTCGAAATTTAGGACTATTTTTGGACTTTTGGAGAACATATACTGTATAAAGATTATTTTAGGATTTTTTAAACCTTAATTTGTTAGAATGCATTATTTCAAACTTAATTCAAGGGTGTCAAACTGCCCCTGTACCAAGGTAAAGGCAGTGTTGCCAAACTGCACCTGTACCAAGCTAAAGGCAGTCTATCAGCATTAAATTTAGTACAGGTAGTTTGACAACACAATGCACAGGGTGCTTCAGGACCATTTTCTAATATTTATGACTTTTTAAGACATTTGGTACATTTTTAAGACACTTAGTACTTTTTTATGACATTTAGTATTTTTTAGGACTTGTTTGCTACCCAGTGATTACGAGTATTTACAATTAAGAGAACGCCATAGGTGACATTTTTTGAAATCTGTGATGTTAACCTCCTTGCCAATCATACCGTAGTCATATTCAAAAGGAATTTCCCTGACCATTTTACTTCTACCCAGACTTTACCTAATCGTATTATACTCCCCGACTTTCCTGAACTTCACTGAACTCCCTGACTTTCACTGACCATTTTACTACTATCTGATTTTGCCTAACCATTTTACCAGGTCTGCAATATTACTACTCCCTGACTTCTTCTACGTGTGATTATTTTACTACTCACCGAATTTCACTAACCATTTTACTACTTCCTGATTTTCCCAAACCATTTATCAGGCCTGTATTTAACTACTTCCTGACATTCCCTGGCATTCTCTGGCCATTTTACCAGGTCATGCGATTTATTACACCTTGGCTTTTCCTGACCATTTTACCAGGCCTGCATTTTACTACTTCCAGACTTTCCAGGGCCGTACGAACCCTGTTATCTTTTCTGAATTATGGGACACACGTCATAGGTGAAAGAAAGTGTTATCAGCGATTACAAGTTCAAAAAGTTTTGGAACCAATCGACACATGTTGGATAGGTAAAGGTTTCCAATTAACCGCACTAACCGTGGTTTTCCTGTAAAATGTATTCAATAAGCATCGTTTTCTCATATTTTCAATATAGATTCAAGTAGTTTGCATCCACCTGATAGTGTTTTCATTGTTGCACCCCCTCCTACCTTTTAGCAAAATGGGGTAAGATATGCTAATCAGCACGAGTTATACAAAAATTTACGGTTGGCAACGTTTGCTGGACCGAACACTTGTGACTCTGACACTGTTTCTTCAATCAGCATCCAGCAGGTTGCCGAACAATCCCGACACGAAAAAGGTGAACAACCTGCGCCCCCTTAAATTAATCCAGCCCTGCATCGCCACAGCAGAATTCCATGGTCTGATGCCAAATGGATTAGGAAGGTAGTAAAAATATTAACGGAATTAGCGAGGCAGTTATGCAGATTTCTACGAGCTAAGCGGTTGTCTACCTGGGCATTTTAAGGCATTCCACTCACAGAGCAAAGGTCAAAGCAATGGCACGAGTGCGACAACAACTGTAAAACCTGGTTCAGTTAGAAATAAAATCCTTTAAAAGTGGCCCCAGTGGCTAAACCAGTTTGGCATCAGGCCTGCGAAATTAAAATGTTCCTCTTGAAGTTTTACTAACCCATATGGGCAAAAATTGGCACATTATACAAAAGCTAGCAACTTTTGTTCACATTTTACAACTTGCAAAACAGCATTGACATCACACTTTTACGATTCCTATAGTGTGGCCAAGATGATCTTGACAATGACAACGCACTGTTCACGAGGGGAAACCCATTCATGTATCATCTAATGCCTTATGCATAAAAACACATATAGGTAGGCTATGAAATGTAAACCAAACTTTCCTTGTTGCTAAAGAATTACAGGGTTCCCCCAGAAATGAAATGTTCAACTTCCCTGACTTTTACAGGATTTAACACAAATTTCCATGACCACTGACCACTGAAAATGCAAAAAATATGACATATGCCAATGTTATGGTTGCTTGCATTTATAGCGTATTTTATGTAAACAAGAGAAATAACACAAATTTGCACAAGGAAACAACAAATTGACAATGTCATCATGAATTTCTTCTCCGTTTTTGATTTTTGTGTTAACCAATAATTATCGATGTAAAATGAATTATCGACTTGCTGAATTTCCCTGACCTTTTCAGGCAGCTCTAATTTCCCTGACTTTTCCAGGTTTTCCAGGTCGGGGGGAACCCTGAATAATGAATTGTGGCTGGTGAAAAAATAAATGTTCCAGAATGGCTTGTGCCAGATTTACCAATGGGCTAAGGTAGGCTGAAGCATCACCAGCTTTTTAAATACAATTAATGACTAATTTCATAATTATGTGTAAACTACATTTAACTAAAAATTTTGCCTAAAATTTTCGCCTGCAGGATCGCCTTTAGTTCCTGTGTAATATTACACGTATCACACGTAATCTTATTTCACAAATCTGTGTGAAAATGTAACTCAACCCTATCTTTCGTGGTCTAGTTTAAAAAACGAAAACAAATCGTTGTGATTTAATTTTTTTAAATTGACGTTACTTAATATCTCAAATTTTCAAAATGTGATGACAAAAATGCATTATTGGTTATTCATTTTTTTAACATTTTGCTTAATATTTTTCATGATAAACCATTTTTAAAAAGCACTTCAAGGGAAAAAATACTTAACATCCATTATTTTTTGGTAGGTTTTCTAAAAATGTTTCCTTAACTATTAATATAGCAGTCAATTTTTTCATAGAAATCCGTAAAATACCATTTGACAGCATTGTACACATGGAAAATATGCCTTCAGTGTACTGTACAGTATATCATTTCTTGATCTTCGGCTTCTATACTATAAATTTCGCCAACGGCATTCGTCCATAATGAAAACATTACATTGTATTCCAAAAATGTGCATGGAAATTTAGACTAAAACCTGTCATTTGAGATCCATTTTTCGAAAAATGCTGCCCCCGGTGTTTCTTGCATTATTAATATTTATGAAAATGTACTGGAAAAAACCATAAAAATTCAATATTTTTGTATGTCGACGTTTTTCTGTTAAATGCTACATTGCAGAAGGATAATATTGGGCAATACTGCAAGGGGCCTAGCAACTGGAAGTGCCTGGAAAAAAAATCATTTTTCGGACTTAACAATGGTATGGCATTGACAACTTCCCCAACAATGCAAAGGGATGTGGCAGCACCAAGTCATAAAAAGCGTTGATGACGCAATTTATGAGTAATGTTTCAGGACTATCAATCAATGAACATAAAATTGAGAATTCCATTTAAATTCTCGATTTCACGAGCTTTTAGTGTCCCTGGGCATCAAACGGAATTTAACAGCCAGTCATCCAAACTGATGGGAAAGTAAAATGTCCTGCATGCACTGCAACTACCAAACCCACTTTGACAGAGTGCTATTCGAAGCAATACCACGTTACTGCAGTTCGCCAGGATGACATAAAAGCGCCCTCCCTCAGGCAAATGACGCATCAATGATATGCACCTATGGTGCTAAAAATAAAATGCTTGTTTTGAATGTGGCAAGAACAATAGCAAGCCTGCAAGCAGATGATAGCCAGGTGTGCAACAGAGCGAATACAATACTCATCAATTGCAGGAAGCAAGACTATTCAAGGTGATGGTAGAGATTGTTAAGCGGGCATAATCTTACAGTCAAATACCAAAATTCTCCAAGACTATAGGACTAGGTTACTGTGAAGACGTCACTTGCAGACGTAAAATCATTTAAAGTGTGGTTCCACTTTCAGGATTTGACGAGCAATTGCGTTTTTCAAGCACATACTGTATTTGTTTTATAAGGGGTCATTCAAGTTTCATGTTATCAGTTTTCAGGGGGGGAGGGGTCGTCAACCAAATAATAAGTCATACCTTTTTTTTTTAAAGGGTTAAAACACATCATTTCTTATCTAGTTTTAACTGTTAAACACGTCGCCTATAGTGATTTTTTAAAATGTGCTTTTGGGTGACTAATATTCATCATATTTGATCTAATTTAATTAAAATTTTGGCTAAATTTGGATTTTTTATTGGGCATGATGGCGGTGATTTTGTGATGACATAACTTGAACGTTCCACGCGCTGGTACGAGGCACGTGCTAGTCAACGAGGAGGCGTTATACCTCGTTCAGACAGGAAACGCAACTAGTTCGAAACCCTACCGAGTTCGCTTAACGAGTTCGAGAAACGGCATTCCAAAAAAGTAGCGTTCGAACTGCGATCACGTTATACACGGGGCGTGCAGTGTATGATGGGAGATTCTACAATGTGAGAGAATAACGATAATTCGAAATCTGAACATTTTGACTTACCAAATTAATATATAAACCGAAGAAAACTTATCAAATCATCGATCATACTCCTTGCCCGTCCTTACTCGACAAATTATCCCTACGCCAAATGTACTAGTAGTACCAGACAAAATGTCGTCTCAATTGTTGAAGAAATTTACATGAAAAAGTATATTGGCAACACTGCGTGACGGCAAACCGAACGAGTTTGAAGCCTCATCCCTCGTTGTGATCGAGTTTCACCCATCGTTACAGAGTACAGACTGCATATTCTAAACGAGTTTCGGTGAGTAATCTCGTTTGAAACGTCCTGTCTGAACGAGGCTTTACAGTATTATGTCATCTAAAAATCGTGACTAAAATTAGACAGATATGGCAGATTTAAAGCCACATAATCAAATATACGGAGCAATGAAAAGTGTTGAATGGGAAAAAAATTATGGACGTACAGTAGGCCTATTGCCAGAAATAATATTTTAAATATATGCATACATGTCAAGCTTGATACATGTACACAAAACACCCTTTATATTTAAAAATGCATGTGATAACGAATGAAGGGACAATCAAAGGCATATTTTTGAATAAAAGTTGGGCTCATCCTCATATTTTATTAAAAAAAATGCCAGGATTCATCATTGCAAATCCTCATTTCTGTCATCATATTCGCACTCCGCAGGACAAGCAAGTACATCACTTCTGAAACAAAGATTTACAAACTTAATTCTTCTGTAAACTGAGATTTTTTAGCTGTAACCACTGAAGGGGGTGCGTTTGGCTTATTCTCCCCCCTCCTACCAGTTAAGCTGATGACATAATACTTGTACGTCCCTGAGAAAAATAAGATTATTTAATTTGCAAGACAACCCTGAAGAAGGTCACCCATAAATGTACGATTGGTAGCATTGGTTATCATGTAAACTATGCATCTAACCCATGTAGCCATTCATGCAAGGATGTCCACAGATGGGATGGGGGAACGATCCAGGTAAATGGCCTACACTGAACACCACGTGTACCACAGTGTCCAACGTTTAATCTGCAAGACAACCCCTAAGAATGTCAACCATACATGTACGATCTGTAGCATTGCTTACGATGTAACTATACATCCAAACCATGTTGACAACCATATATAGGAAAGTCGATAATTAGGGGGTTGGAAGAACGATCGTGGTACACGACTACCCTGGACATTACATGAACCACTGTGTCAAACTACCTGCAGAAAAATACTGAAAAATGGACAGAAAAATGGTGTCATAAAATCGGGCATGGTTGAACTTTCCTGGTCTCCTCAAAGAGTTTCACCCATGGCCCACATACCGCAGGGTTACATGAGGAGTGTAGTTGCAAAAGCTGGTATGTGAAAAAAAAACAATGGTTGGGTTAAGATCGCTAATAAATTAAAACTAAACTATTTCGGTTTAATTCTTTATGTGGCATAAACCCACACTTATACAGATTTTCTTTGTGCAAGATAATACAAGTACACACTTTTTCAGAACGTGAGCTGTACTGATAGCTGGTATGTCGTGTGCCACCAGCTATAAATACAGCACAATCCAAACGTTCTGAAAAAGACGTGTTCTTGTCTCATGTCGCCAACAGCCTCCAAAGTTGACTACATTTTAACTGATCGGTCGGTCACCACATTAACTCAATGGAAGATGACCTCCGCATGTTGACCACTTGGACTATGACACGAAATAGTAATTTACTCTCTGTATGTAGACCAGCATGGTCTCCACAATCATGTACACATAAGACATGCATGATTCAATTTAATGGCTGCTTGCAAAACAAACTTACACCCCTGAACAGTAACCGTCTCTACAGAGGTACAAGAGTTCATTCTTAACCACTTCAGTACCCTACTGTACTGTACGTGTAATTGCTGGATAACTTTGCAGCACATCAGCTATACTGCTACTGCATTATGAACATTTTAACAAGATCATTCATGTATGATGAATGATTACTGCAAAATGTAAGTACATGGAATTAAAATCCTGTGTCAGTTCAACTTCATTCTATATGTTGACCACCTCCTCCTCATGTTGACCTGTTTGGCGACAGTTCCTTGGGACTTGGGTGGTCAACTTACAGAGGTTCTACTGGATTTTTTTCACACAGGCCTAACAGCCATTGCAACTAACCACACTACTCATCTAAAGTGTCATATAACAGGCTATGCAGACTCGATACTCGTCCCCAAAAAACCAGCAGTCTGGTGGGCCAGCGTGCCTGATTTGCATACAGGTGCGGCGCAGCGCCGAAATAGCGCAAATTTCATACGTGTCACCAGTTCGCTGTTCTGAAATTGAGTGCTTGTTTTCAGCGTGCATTGAGTTTCCAGGGCAACAGCGGCCATGCTGTTTTTAAGGCGCGTTCCATGCAAATGCAACGTCGCCTAGGCGTTCGATTCGGAAACGGAAAATAAAAATGTCACAACAAAAGGCGAAGGCCTTTTCCGCGGCAAGCGTTCCGCACCCAGGTGCAGGCACGAATATTAACATAATCGGATTAAATTGGGCGCAAATGTGAGAAAGCTGAATGATGCCATGGCGTGGCCAGCGGCAATGGAGCCCTAGCAGGTCCAGCCACCTCGTAAATGCTTCAAAATCAAATCGAAATTGGCGGTTGCAATGAAAAGCACTAGTTTCTACACTTACCGCAATCGCTAACGCGTCGACACAACTGCGAATTATCAATTCCTCGCTGTCGCTGGGTCACTGATGAGATAAAAATTCATTCATAGATGAAAAGTCGGAAATAGAACAACAACAAACACGGCACGAGTGACGTAGCGGTGCCTGCAGCGCCATCTGTGGAACGCAAGCGGCAACAGGGCGGAAGTGACGTCACAGTGACGTCAGGCGCTGGACAACATGGCCGCACCCAGGACGACCTGACCTGTTTACGTTTCGATTTCGTCGCATTTTCGGGAAAAACGTAAGTAGGACGACACAGTGAGGGTTTCGCGAAGATGGCTCGAAATGCATGCGGTGAGGGGTTTGCGTCAGTAGCGTTCCGATGGGATGACAACAGTCAACAGACTCAGCGACACGTTTTGTTGGATCCGAGTTGCAGGTTGGGTTTTGAATAGATAACGAGCATGTTTTCAACCTTAGCTATCGTTTCGCTTTTCTACCAACTTAGCAATTTTGGTTTCTGTTATGAAAACGGCTCTTTGACTTTGGGGCTTGAGTACTGGGCAATAAATGGGCATGCCCCTGGAACGGGAGCGCCCCCTGGGTTTTGGCACGCATCCAAATAGACGCGGGGTTTCAAAAGGCACTCACCCATGAGATTTGACCGGTTGTGCTAATTAGCGCTCGTCACTTTCCTCTAATCCGGTGTTCCCCAGGGTGTGGAGGTTGGGTGTGGGTCTTGGAAGGGTTCCACTGTGCCAGACGAGTCGTGAGGGATTCACTATCAAAATAAAAAGAAACAAGTTATATACAGGGTTCATACCAAAATTTGAAACTCAATTTCCCTGACTTTTCCTGACCAAATCTGATCAATTTCCATTTTTCACACTTTGCGCATTAAAGTACACGTATCTAATATTTAAATAATTTTTTCACATTGGCGTCACGTTAGTGTTTAAAGTGAAGCTCACACTCTATTAGAGAGTTTCAGCTCCACTTAAAACGTGGACCTTACGAAAACGTGTGACGTCACGTGTAGCTTTGCAAGTCAATGGGACCAGATCTCGTACCATGGAATAAAATTTTTGACGTGTATTAGCTTTCGCTCAGTTTTTTCATTTTTTCAAGAATTTACCTTTAAAAGAGATTTTTATGTCATTTATTTGAAGCTATACATGTACCCAACATTTGGGGGTACCCTGTTACCCGAATTATTCAGTGAGTTTATCGACGAAAACGCAGTTTTTGACCGTGAACGCGCACGTGGATAATGTCACGTGATTCGCTCCCATTCATCAACAATGCTAAAAAGATTTGCGTCACATCCACGTTTTACGTGTAGCGCAAACTCTCGTAAACGCGGACGTGGATGACGTCACCATGCACGTGGCAGTTCATCCGCTATGCCTCACGTGACATCACAAAGCATGGCGTTGCGTCCGCGTTTGACTATAGTAGCTAAAATCCCCTAAGGTGGCGGTCGTTTGAAAATGTACCATTGGCTTTGGCCGTTGTATGATGTGCTGTTCTTAATTAAAGTAAGCGTCTAAAAGCGAATACGTCATTGTGACTTGTCACTGGAACAATAGATGAAGCTTCGGCTATTGTATAGATTAGCGGAACCGCCGAAATGCGGTTAATTTTATTTCCAGTTAACTTTTGTTGAATGAAAAATGTTCAGCAATAAGTAAAAGTATTCCTTCGATAAGTAGAAATAAATTTAAATTAAGCAATGCGAAGAAATTTGGTATTTTTCTTACCGAAAATGCATTTGCCGTAACGATTAACATGCACATGATACCCTTCCAATATGGCCGCCATTCACCCGGTCGAGACGCGGCACATGCAGCTAGCTGCTGCCCGATATGTTAACTCCTCGAGGGCGCTTTTTGTATTAGAGTGAATTGAGTCCCATTTTTGAAATTATTCTATAATGTGGAACGTGCATATTCTATATGGCGAAAGATTCCCTGCCGCCATATTGGAAAGGTATCATGTGCATGTTAACAGTTACGGCAAATGCATTTTCGGTAAGAATAATAACTGATTTCTTCGCATTGTTTGATTTGTATTTATTTCTACTTATTTAAGGGATACTTTTACTTATTGCTGAACATTTTTCTTTCAACAAAAGGTAACTGGAAACATGATCTATACAAATGTATACAACAGCCGCCACTTCAAACACAGTGTTGTCAGTTCCACGTAATCGCTGTGCGAACTCTCTTGCGAAAAATTTGTAGAACGCCGTTATTTAAAATCTTTTACCGAATTTGATTTTACGTGTGGTCATGTCAATTTTCTTCTCATTGCTCATGCGTAAGGTAGGTTTTATTCCAGCTGTCTAATCGTCAGCATGCAAACGTAGTGGAAGTCTGAAAATGCAGTGCCATCTAGGACATAGCGGGGTAAACCAGTCGCAAAATGGCGTCAAACTGCGGGCATTGGGCTCTATGGAGGATCGGGGAAACTCCATTTAAAAAAACGACCCTTTGAATAACTGAAATTTAATTAATGCTACAGGAAACTAGGAATGTTTCTGGCATTTATAAGCGAAACTTTATCCACTATTGTGATGCAGGGATTTACAACCAATGTTTAGCAGCAAAGGTTACCCACAGAGTTGTCCGCCATGACTTTGAAAGGCTATATAAGCTGTACCTGAAGCCTCTTTAGTTGTACTTGCTTAGGCAGTATGTCTGGGATGAGGCCCCCGGGGCATACTGACTAGGCAAGTATGGCAGTAGGCTACTGTCAATTTACACGTATATACTAAATACTTGCTACGGCAGTGTATATAGACCGAAGCAAGTATCCACAAAAATTTTCACGAATTTTCGAAATTTTTGTTGTTGTAAACATTGATGAATTGAATTGAGGTTTCTGTGTGTCCGTCGAAAACTATCCGACCGATTTCGACCAAACTTGGCCAAGTCGAAACTTGGGTCAACCCTAGGACAAATAGCTCACCTAATTGACCTGTGCCCTAAAGTTTGGCAATTTTTGCGAAATGGGACAGATTATTGGCTGAATTTAGAGCTTCATGCGTTATAGTAGCCTATATTGTATGGCAAAGGGTTGGCAACTTGTGAAGTCAGGTGTACATGTTAGTTGAAGTCCACTGAAGTCTTTGAACTAGCACTACAGAACACAAAAATCACAAAAAAAATAGAAAATAAACTACAAAACAACAACATAAAACCATAAAAAGAACAAATTGCAACAGCTAGCAGAGGTGTCATTCTTGTCTATTTTTGCACATTTGTCATAGGCCTATATCCTTGATATTTTATAAAATTTCATAAGAAAGCAAACTTAAATGTGTCATTAGATGATCTCGTTTTTCAAAATACATGCACTCAGTATACCTTTCATTTTTTATGTTAATATTTTCAAAATCCATTATGTCTGGCAGCGTTTTGCAAAATGTTTTATCTATGGCGTTCCATTATGCGTGGTACCACTTGCATTTTATGATTTTGGGCTACATGTACATGTATATGATGTCATAAGATATTGCTGTTACATAGTGGCTAATGAGAAGTGGCTATAACCAATATGAGAACAACGTTGTATGAGAGGATGTCTACCTTTTTCTATTTACTACTGCATGTACCATCAGCAGATATAACTTCACCGCATTCAAAGAACCAGATGCATTTACATTGATATTTAATATTTTGTGACATTTTAATAAACAGTATTAGATAGCGTATCAGTCATGAAATTTCTAATCCATACTAAGAATAAAACGCCTTTTCTCAACCTTTTTTTCAGTTTCTCTGAAATTTGCCAATATCCAAGCACCACCTATAATCGAATCCCAGTTCAAGATGCCAAACGTTAGCCATTCTCAGGTAGAAGCGATGATCGACCCAGTGACCAGAGTACGCAACCTTAGTGAGGTGGGGTCAGGCGTGGAAGTAGATGTGAACATTCCTCCGAGACGTTACTTTCGTTCTGGAATGGAAATGCTGCGCATGGCCACCGTATACATGGAGGAAGGGAACCTCGAGAATGCTTTCATCTTATATTCCAAGTTTATCACGTGGGTAAATCTTGGATAAAGGCGTAACATGGACATTTAGTACTTGAAGTGTAATGTGCTGTTTGCTAAGTCTGCTTTCAAATATTAGGTTGTTCGTAGAAAAATTGCCACAGCATCCGGACTATAAAACAGCACAACCCGCAGAAAGGGCAAATATTAAAAAGGTAGGCGGAATAACAGATTCTGGAAAATGCTACTACAAATAAAACAATAAATCCATGGCTTTCAAATTAACAGTAGGCCTATGCTCACTTCTTGAATAAAAATTTTATAGAATTTTCCATGATGTGTTATCTCTTTCAAGAACAATTGTTATGATAATTTAAAATAATTGATAAATGCTTCGTCCCAGTTGTGATTATGCAGAAATGTGGAAGATCTGGCCCCAACGTATAGCAATATTTTACAGCAACACAAATTTTAATTAGGGCCTACGTTATATTGCAGGGTTCATACCGTCAGCGAAAGTCAGGGAAATGTGGACATTTTGCCCAAACAGTTATTGAAAAGTTTCAAAAAAATTTTAGTTTTACTTTTTTCACTGGAAATGTTTAATTTTTAAATCATTTTTTGTGAAAAACACCTATAAATTATACCTACAATTCGTTTTTTAAAAAATTTCGCCAAATGTATTCCTTTTTAAAGAAACGAGCTAAAATCCATTGTAGAAATATGTTTAAATTGTGGGACAATTTATTGGGTTGGTCAAGGAAACAGTTTGTCAAGTGTTCCTATTCTTTTCTGCAAATTGTCGTGGCAAAAAATATAACAGGTACTGTCTAAAATTCATCATTTAAGATCATTTAAAAAACACGCCTGCCCTATATCTGGTATAGTTTGTTTAAAACAAAAAAGGGCCTACGATATTCTCTTGAATATTAATATTTCTAAGAATGTCTTCAAAATTGCAGTAGGACGAAATTTTTTTATAGGCATTGCTCTCATGTTAATATTAGCACACACATAATTTTTTAGAATTTTTTTGTGCTCTAGTTTTTGTTAAAAAATTTGCCTGCGGCGTTCTTAATTCTAAAATATACGTGGGTTCGCAGCAACTGAAAATGCGATTTTTTTTTAAATATAATATGAAAATTGTGAAACACATCAGATATATGCATGTGAAAAAATTTAAAAATATTAGATACATGTACTTGAATGGGCAAAGTCTGGAAAATAAAGTTAATTTTCCTTACATGTAATATTTTTTATTTGATTTGTCAGGGAAATTAATCAGATTTGGTCAGGGAATTTGAGTTTCAAATTTTGGTATGAACCCTGAATTAGCTATTAAACTGACTTCTTATCGTAAAGATGCTGCTTTCTATTTCATGTTTAATTCGGTGATATTGTATGCTTGACAAAATTTGTTTAATTGAAAAATTATTCAAATAATGCTATTATTCAATCCCTCGCAGAAATTGAAGGAAGTGTTTCCAAGAGCTGAATCTCTGAAAACATCTCTGAAGGAGCGGTACAGTAAAGAACACGAAAAATGGCTACACGAAAAGGTGAGCACAAGTATTCACACAACAAGAAGCTAAATCCTTTGCCAAACTAGTAAGAACTCATTGTCTGACAGAATGTTTCTCTCGTTTCCAAGAAATTGGAGGAGGAGCGCCTCCGGAAAGAGGAAGAAAGGCGACAGAAGGAAGAAGCGGAACGGCGAAAGGCCGAAATCGAGAAACGGAAGCTGGACGAGGAGAACCGAGAAAAAATTCAGGCACAGTTGGAGAAACTGAAACTCCTGGACGTTGACGCTGACCATGGCAAATTGGAAGGACTTAATTTCAATGCTGAAATGTTG